>OVBI01001686.1:0-29916 GCA_900406495.1 Sisymbrium altissimum
ATATATATATATATATATATATATAAATATCACAAAATAGCTAATCACTCCACAGAAAATTATCTTCGGTTAATAGACACATTGATGGATTTTTACCAAAAATGCGATTTAGGAGACTTCGAAATTGTAGAGTTAGTAACTTTTGTTCGGAGTAAAAATACATTGAAAAGATCAGCCAAATCATCAGCCGAAAAGCAAAAAAAAAAAAAAAGTTAATCTGATCATAATAAATCAAAAGTCTACAGAAAATCAATAAAGTATATCAAGAAGCACCAAAATGTAAAAATTTGACACAGTAATATTCTATTTTAAATAGCTAAATAGTACATACACCGATGATATGAGCTATATATCATCGATAGAAAAAATTATCTCTATAATATTAACTGTGAAGTCACTTTAAAAAAAATACTCTAAAAATACTCTTATTTACAATAGATTTAGTTTTGGATAAATTATAAGTGCAAAATCTAATAAAAACTATATAAAATTTAATCTTGCAAATTTCCCTTAATAAATATTCCGAAAATAAATATTCTTATATAACAAATTATTTCACTTAATATTAATCATCGAAAAAAATAAATTAATCCTATTTATCGTGATTTTCAACTATTATAAAACACTTTCGCACGAAGAGCAATTTCTATCTGCAAAAAACAAAAAAAAATGTTTTTAATTAAATTCTGAATAAAAATAAATAAAAATATTACCATATACAATATATTATTAACAAAAAAATACATTGTAACATATTGATTAATAAATTTTACTACGTGTAAGTGTAGATTATGTACTAGTTAATATTATTTTGTTAAGGAAAATTTACTATAGAAGTTTGTAAGAAGACTCCAAAATATTTTTTAGTTACCCAAAGAACTTTAAATTGTTTATATCCATCATTAGAATGAAATGCTACGGACGAAAATTTTTATACAATAAGATGTCGGTTAATTAGATATTACAAAGAAAGATACTTCGTAAGTCATAACTGCCTGGCTTATTTGAGAAAACAATTACAGTATTATAATGTTTTGTGTACGGGAATAGGGCGACAATACTACTAGGAATAGATTCCTTTCTTCGTTCGGTCTTTGTAAATAATTAGTTTCCTTTCAATTTGCATGGGAACACATAAGAACCGGTTGTCATAATAACGTCCATATCTTAAAGAAGTCAGATTAGTAAATAGCTTATAGCTACACCTAACAAAAATATTAAAAATAATTATGCACATATATATATATATGATTTAATTAATTAGTTTGCGTCGTGATTAATAAATAACCTTAGAATGGGTTGCCCTGAGAAAAGTATGGGTTCAGAATGGAAACCAAATAAATCATAAGTTGGTTAAACTTCGTTGGTGATCAAGAAAATGAAGTTAGAAGTGTGAATTTGTTTGTGTGTGTGTGTTAGGTAATGAAAGAGATACTGTATCGACTGAGATTGGGAATAGATTATATAAATATATATCCACAAAAATGTATTTTATAAAAATTTGTCTCCACTCTCGATCAACGGTTACGAAACTAAATATATATAATACTATACGAAAGAAGATGTTCATCAGTCATCACTGACATATCAATATTTTATTTTCTCAGTTTTAAAAACTTACTTCCCCACACAATAAAAACCACAACTCCCGTCTGCCCTTTTTTCAGCTTTTCAAATGTTTTTCATATGATGAATATTGTCGTCGCATTTACTATTTACTATTAACTATTCCACCACTTGACCAAACTAGACTTTTACCGGCGCACATTCCACCCTATCTTAAAGCCCACGTGCAACAACTGAAGCAACCCACCCAGAAGTCCAGCGTGTTCCATACTAATGGCCCAACAAATGAATCAGACCCAAGATGAACCGAATCCACTCACAATCTACAAAACAAGACAACGAGCATATTTTTGTCATTTTTAAGGAAACTTCTAAGTCCATCATAACATACACGTTTTCCTATAATTTGATGATATTCCCAGCTGATATATCACATTTATGACCACTTACCTAATCTGGCAGACTGACAAAGAAGAAGAGAAGACTTCACCAGTTTCCTAGAAAGGACCCAGGAGAGATTTAGGTGTAATGTGAATATCTCATGACTACAGATTCTCAAAATTATTTGTTATCTGATAGGGATGGGAAAAACATTGGGACTCCAAATCCAAACTTAAACCCGACTCCAAATCTCTAACTCCAAATAGTTTGGATTGAGTGCGGGTACTCTTAGATACCCAAACAGGTCTTGAGCAGTGCCGGCTCTAAAGGTGTGCTGAGAATGCAAATGCATAGGGTCTTAAATTTTTAAATTAAATTTCTTTACTATTTTAGGGTTCTAAATTTTTAAAAATTTATAATTAAGAGTCCAATTTTCAATTTAACTATAATATAGAGAAAAAAAAAATCCAATATAGCATAGAGCCCATTTATTTTTTGAGCCGGGTCTGGTCTTGAGTTATAGAAGATTGGCTATTCGAATCTGATGTAACAAAGAATTCAGAATTCAAAAGATATTGAATTTTCTTAACTTTTTTTTTCTTTATTTTTGATGGTTAAACTTTTGACTTTTGCGAAATCGAAGCCAATCATCCATATATATTGTTTCTCTGTAAACTTTAAAAAGCCAATTCTCACGGTCTTTTTTTCTATATATTGTACCTGAAGAAGCAATTTCAGATACATTCTATTCTTCTTTGTATTCTTTATTCTCTTGTTTCGATTTTAATTTTCAGTATGTTCATAGCTTGAAAATTCTTAGTCTTCTATGTTTGTTTAATGTAGTTTAGGAGCTAGCTAATATTTTGATCATGAAAGTAATCAATGTTAAGAAACTAGTAAAAATATATTGATTCAGTCTGATCATGGCATTGAAAATTGTTCATGAGCTTTCTCACCCACTTTTATGTCTGGAATTAGGATTGATTTCATATATTTAAATAAGCTTCTGATACAAATAATCAACTTCAGATAGAAAATACATTAACAAACCGGGTATTTGATAAGTACTTCAGATCCCAAAAATAATCGAATCTGAAGATTACCAAACCGAATCTAATTTTAAGATGTGAAATATTGGAACGGGTCTTATACCCAAAAACCTGAAATACACGAACCGAATCAAAATGTGTATCCGAATGCCCAACTTACTATGTGAAGCTTCTTTATGAGCTGGAGTCTGGACGATCCATGATATCATACTAATGTCAAAGGGCCAATTGGTAGAATTCAGATTTTTCCATATTTAACCCATCTGCGTTTAAAAGCCCAATAAATTAGTGATTATATAGAAAACCAATCTTTTGGATTTCTCCTTACTTAAATTTGAATTATATGTTTTTATTATAATAATTTGTATATAGTTGGAGTTTACGTCATAAAAGGTAGGTAGTACAGAAGTTTTGTTAGATGTCCGCTTTCCGCTTCAGAATCAGAGTCGGTATCGGAAGCTCGCTTACATAACACTTCCAATAAACTCCTTTAAAAATGCATTGGAAGCTTACGTTTCCGTCTTAGAAATTTGCATAAATTGGAAAATTTCCGCTTCTATTTAAAAACATACTTTCATAAATTAAATAAAATATTTAGAGTTAATTTTATATAAAAGATCTAAGAATTAATAATAACATAAAATATTTAAAATCATATATGAACTAATAGAATTACTTATAAATTTTACATTTGTACATTATATCTTTTAGTTTTTTAATTCTTCAAATTTTTTAAATTATTTATAACATATTGGAAATGATTAATTTGACTAACTATTCAATATTTTCTTGGAAAATTTAAGTTCACTAATCCTTTTACAATATATAATATTAGAAATAGATGCGTTTTTTGAAAATAAATAAATTATATTTAGTCTTTGATTTTTTATCATATGATAGTTAATTGTTAATTTTATAAAACTAGATTAAGTTTTTATATATTTTAATTTTAATATATATATATACTTCCAACACATACCTATTTCCAAAATATTTTAAAATTTCTCTTTTCCCCTTTCTAGTGCTTCAGCTTCCGCATACTCAATTTTGATTCCATGCAGTATAGCGTAAAAGTCCCTAAAAGCTCAATCTCTCTTCATTGTAATTCATCTTTGATTACAAAAATAATTTCTTTTTTTTTTCTTTTGGTTTGGCTGTCGGTTAATTTGGTTATAAATATATATATATATATATATACATATTGGTTTAGCTTGGTTTTCCTATTGGTTAGTTTGGTTATATATATAGTTATATGTTTTCACCGTTTGAACTGAATTTTCATTTTCTTTTCAAATTTAGTCAATTTCTAATAAATTTGGTTAGACCAATAAACTTTGGTGAATTTTGATTCTTATTTGAATAATAAATGTAAAACTTGCCCAATTCTGGTTAAAACATTAAATTGAGTTTGCTAATATATAATTAGGCTAATAATTTGTTTGAACAAATTTAAAAGTCTATATATAAGAAGAAAAAGAAAAAAATGTTAAATAACCTAATTAAACTTTCAAACTTTGATAAATACAATGAAAATATAAAAAAATAACAGTGTTCGCATGGTGAAAACAAGAATCAAATGGAGACTCTTGATTGAGATAGTAAAGAAGATGGCGGTTTGAAAATGGCAATACTGTTGAAAGAAGACATGATTAAAGTAACGATTTGATGAAGGTGACAACGACTTTAAACATTATGACAAGGAAGAATGACAGTGACAGAATTTAGCGATAAGATAAACTAACGAGGAATCTCAGTTAAGATGGTAAGGATGGATAAGATGACAATGGCTTGATAAATGCTTAATAATCAACTAGTTAGCTTTGATTTAGGGTTTTGATTTTTGGTTAATCATTTGGTTGCAATTTACCAAACCAAGCCAAAAAAGTACCCAAATATCCTTACATTTGGTTCGGTTCAAAAATTTTGGTTTGGATTTTTGGTTGTAGGCCTAGTTTTGATGGTCCATAATCCACTTTTTAGTGATGTAGTGCTAGGTTCTAATTGTACTTTTGTTTCCCTTAGTGCATTTATCCGGGAGCATGACAAGATCTCATGTTTTATTGAGTATGTCTCAAATTTGGTATATTTCCAACAAAATCCATCCACATCAATCTTTTTACCGATTTAAAACTAAAGACCAGTTGTATATCTTCAGGTATTATTATTTCTGAGAGTCTATCATCCTTCTACTATGTAGTAGTGTCTAGAATGTGGTCTTAGAGTCTACGATTACACATGTGATCTATTTTTCTCGCTGGACAAACCAAGATTACTAGGATCCATGGGTTACTCCATATATTGTGATATAACTTGATTTTATAGTTATCTTCAAGCCAGGTTTAGGTAGATTTTAAAAGAGCCATAATATGTTTGTTCTAAATGAGGAATATCTTGATTTCTCAGCATCCAAAGGGTTGGAATGTATTAAGTATCTTTCTTTTAGCACTCTTGCTAAGAGTTAGGAGGGGTACGTAAAGCTAGGTTATAGAGTATTTGAGATTACGAAATAAAGCTCCTTAAATCTTGTTTCATACGAGCCAATTATGAGACCGTAATTTTGTGCATTTGTACTCAACCAAACATGAAAGATGGTTCTCTTTAGATTATTTATGAAATTTTGTAGTATTTATGGGTTAACTTACATAATATATTGACTTATATTTATATGGATTAAGTTATATAAAGTTGTTTTTTTTTTCCTGTAACCAAAATATCATGTAAAAGTTAAACTGTATTTGAATTTTTACAACAAAATATTAATAAACGAGGAAACGGAACTTACTTCAAAAAAATCTGACTTTTTGGAAATAATTCTAAAAATAGTACAGTAGAAATGTTAATATATACATATGATGGCATATCATTTCAATTTACGCTCTATCAATCAATAATCTTTTAAATTTATGAAAAAAACTATTTTTGTCATTTTCTCATCCTAAACCATTTTTAATGATTGATTCTATTTTTTTTAACTAAACTAAAATTAGAGTTCTTTAAAAATAGAGTCAATTTTTGCTTCAATGATTATTTTTGTTTTCACTCTAAAAGAAATTCTAAAATATATTTTAATTTAATTTTATTATTAATTTATACTTTTACATATAAAATTTTTAATTTTTAATTTTATGTTTTTAATAATTTAATAAGATTACATGAAAATCTTAGAATATCTCTAGCATTGTATCGATAAAAAAATTTCAAAAAAATTAAGAAACATGAAATTTGAATCACTTTGGCATTGTATTTTTTTTTTTAAGAAATTAATAATGATTAGTGAAATGTGAAAATTCTGTAATAATTTTATCATTATATGAGTCAAATCATCTCATATTTGATTGAGAATAGTGGGTCTTCTTTAACATCTATAAATAGTATCACAGATTTTTATTTCTGTTCATAATATTGAATCATTCAACAAATTTCTGTACACATCTGTACATTTTCTTTTTCTTTTTTCTTAACTAAAATGTCGAAACATGGTTCACGTTCTCTTGGATATTCAAAAGATGAAGATAAGTTCTTATGTCAAGTTTATATGAAAATTTCTAAAGATCTAATTACGGGTGATTATCAGACAGCTGACCAGTTCTGGGACCGTGTGGTTGAAGCTTTTAAGAGTGAGAAATCTGAGACTTGGAGTGAACGTTCAAAAAAATCTATCCAATGTCGATTTCAAACTATTGAGAGAGCGACAAGAAAATTTCATGCATGCATCAAACAATGTGAAAACAAACGTTCAAATGGTGTTTCAAATGATGATATTGTAAGTTTTTTTTACAGCAATATTGTAAATATTGATATATATAGCTTCTTAATTTTTTGTTGCTGTTCGAGTATTTACTATTTTACATTAAAATGGTATGCAGTGTAATCAAGCTAAAGAAATGCTAATGGAAGATCCAAAATTCAAATCAGGTTGGAAATTTGATCATGTTTGGAACATTATTAAAAATTCTCAAAAGTTTAAAGATGATGTCACTCATGGTAAAAAGATATCACATCCACGCGGTTTTGGATATACATCTTCCGAGTTAGAAAATCCAACATCTAATTCTGCAATACAAGCATCTCCAAGTTTTTCTTCATTTTCTATAAACTTACGTGAGGAAGACGATATTATTGGTGGATTTTTATCTCAACGATCAAATGGAGCAGAGAGATCTAAATTGAAGAGAAAAAACGATGATCGAACATCCGCTGTTATCAAGACTTTAGAAGAAAGAAATATACAACTTCTAAAACAACTGAAGAAGACAAGTGCACAAAGACAACATCATTTGGAGATTCAAAGTAAGAATTGTGCATTAAAAGAATTGCAGGAAGAAAACAAAATTTTACTTCAAGACCTTAATTCTATACAAGATCCAAATATTCGTGCATATATTCAAGATGAACAAATACGCATCTTAAAGAAAAGGATAAATCAACAAGTTCCTTCTGCATCAACTTCGTTGGAATAAGATTTAAAGATTTTCATAGATCTTGAAGCGATCTACAAAAAAAATTAAATTACTAATTTATGTTTTTAAGTTTTTTTTTTTTAATTTAAATAGCAATTATTTTGAGTCTTATCTTTAATATTTGGTACTGATTATGTACTATTCATTTACTTTACTATAATTATTCTTACATTTTATAGTTTTAGTTAATTAGATAATTAGTCATTATTGATATAATTTTTTCTGTTATAATTTTATTTAAATAGAAAATTAAAACGTATAATATTTATGTATAAAATGATAACATAGTTATAGGATTAGGAACATAAGGCATAGTTTTTTACCACTGCATGATGAATTTTAAACACACATTTGGGCTATGGAATGAATACTCATATTTCAACAAACATAAGTAACTTTCACGACATAATGTTAGGAATTGGTGAAGATGGTGTTTCCACCAATGGAATATTCTACTTTCTCAATTTCTTTGGAAGAGTTTCAGAAATTTTATGTAAGAAGTTATTCAGGACCTTCATTATTTCACTTATTTGACACACAACAAAACAACTAAGATGAACAAGTTGGCATGCTCACACAAATATGTCACTCATTTCTCATGTATATTATGCAACGTCTGATTAATTATTTAAATTGTGAGGTTTTTATATCTTGTTGACTAAACAATTAATGCATAGCAAAATTAGGAAAAACCTTTATAAATTTTTTTTTATATAAAATAGAGAAATTAATAATATAACTCTAAATTTAGAATAACACATTTCTCTATTTTTAGAATAAGATACCATTAGAAATAATACAATTATAATTTAAAGAAAAAAATTAGAGTAACAATATAGACGCTTTCAATTTATACTTCAAAATTTGTAACTTATTCTCTGAAGAAATAATTTTGAAATATTTGAGTTTAGATAATTATTTTACCCCAACATATTTTATTTATATCATTGTATCAAAGTAATCACCTAGAATAAAACCACTTGCTACATTTGGAATGGCAAATATTATAAATTATTTATATGTCCTGAAATCTCTTTTTGTACCAAAGTGCCAACTGATTTATTTGTTATCCTACGAACCCACTGGATTACACTTCCTGAATCCAATTAAAATTTCAAAGTAAAGTTTTCTTATTAACCAAACTCACATTAGCTTTTGAGATCTCAATTCCAACAACATCGCATTGCTAACTTTAAGGCTTGGAATTCACTTTCGAGGTCATTGTGTGCTTCGTTACATTCTGCTTATGCTGATTCCATATAGCATCTCCTTCCATTGTGTATTTTGAGTGTGTTTGACTTTTAACAAATGACTCATCAAAATTACACTTCAACTATCCTATTGGAAGTTATTCCCAAAACGTATTACTGTCTTGTATTCTTTGATGATCGTCATTTTTTGGTAACTTTCAATTAAAGGATGTATACTCGTGTGAAAAAAAAAGCATTCCTTCACATCATTTTGAGCTAGTAAGAGGTTTTTTCGCCACTTAAACTGTATATTTTGAAAAATTAGCAAATTCTACCTTTTCCAAATTTTTCATAGCATTAGTAATGTTGTATGAAGAACTTGCGGGAAAATCATATTGATTCCGCAGAAAATGGCATACAACTTAGTGTCTAGACTCCAGTACTTCATCCATATGGTAAATAATAAGATTTGGAAATCGGATATTCTGAGCCTCTCCAAATGGACTAAGCATAAAAAATCAAAAAAGAAATTATTTATGGTTTCATCATCTTGAGAATCTCTAGGACACAAAGAATATTGACTAATATGTCTATTTTTTATGTTATCTCCTCTTTTCACAAAAAGTATTAGAGCATGATTATTGGGAGGTTCTCTCTATAATCTCTTAATTTTTAAAAATATTATAAAATATTAGATATTATTTATTTAATATAAAATAGTCTCTAAAACCATGGAATTATAACCTAAAGTCTCTAAACTCAGAGATTTTGGGTTATAATTCCTAGGTTTTAGAAATTTCTTCATAATAAACAAATATTATATAATATTATATATTATATATTCTTTTTTAGAGATTTTTGTTAGAACCTCCCTATAATGTTGCTCTTAGAATCTTTGGAAATATTTTTAATTTTCAAATCGCTTGTTTACGCATGATAATACATGTTGGTGGATTTCTCTTTTGATTTCAGGGACGTGAGTAGTTATCAGTACGTCGACTTCACCATTTAGATGCATGATCAATTGTATTGCTAACCCAGAAGATCATTTTCAGCTCTCGATAAGTCTTACAAACATTAGATGGGTAAGTAAGAGGAGGAGGCCGAGCCATGAAACATGGCTTGGAAGGATCGCTGGTCGCCATAAGAAGATGGCCAAGCCATTTAACAGCTCGAGGAGCATGCTGGCACGGTGGAAACAGCTCAGGGGAGAAAGAAATGGCCCGTCAGGTGGAACAAATGGCTCAGGCGAAGATAGGGGAAGTGGTCAAGCCGTTTTGGCTTAGCAGATCGATCGATCAAGTTTGCAACCAATTGATCACAAATGGCTCGAGGCAATGAAAAGGTTGACCGCAGGAAATGGCTGAGCCGCTTTGGCCCAACAGGCGATGGAAGAATCATGGCCGAGCCTTTTTGACCCGACAGACCATGGAAAAATCATGACCGGACCGTTTTGGTTCGATGGTCGTTAGAAGTGTTTTTTCTTAATCAGTCAATATCAAATTTTGCTTGGATTTACCACAAAAAAATCATCAAATACCAAAAACTGTTTTCATTTCAGTATATTACATGCACAAGTTTATGTATGCTTTATTTTTTTCTTTTTCATTGAACCTGATCTTCTACAGTAAAATTTTAAATGAATTATGTTGTGTTATGTTACATCGAGTAGTGGTGGAAGGTATCTCTCGACACTCTAACAAAATTGATGAGCCTTTCAATGTGGAAGAAGCCAAGACTGTATATGTACCTCCACCTCCAACTGAAAAGGTATTAATGTTAATTAAGATGGGTTTCAATCAATGAGTTTGAAGTGCATGTGGCATTGCTTAGCTCTATCGAAATTGCTACTGAACCTGATAAACTCATAAATTTTCAGTGCATTGAATTTATTGTGTGTATTTTACTTTCTTCTTTCAAAAAATCCTTTAGATGTCAATATAAAAACATATTATTTATGGGTTTTGTTATGATTTTAGAAGTAATATTTTGTTTGTAGTTTGTTCATGAATTTTTTTTAAAAACTCTTATGGTTCTACCATTAGAATAGATAAATAAAAAAAATTAACAGAAAGTATTAACCTAAATTTATAAATAAAATATTAATTTAAAAATCTCGTTATGATTCTACTATTGAAAATGCTCTAACAGTGTTGTAGCTGTTTCCATATATCGAGGTAAGAGATGATTTTTTCACGCCAGAATCTTCGAATTACTGGATTTGATTTGAACTTCATGCTGTATATAATTTTGTTATATAAAAGATATAAAATATCCTGACGGCTACATATATATATATATATATATATATATTCAATCGTGGCTTAAAACTACAGACTAAAACCTTGATAAGCCTCGTAATGCGATATATTCCAAATCTACTGAAAAGGTCTTCCAATATCATCAAAAGAACCTTCGGGAAAATACAAATAATAAACTTAAAGCCTCTCATTATCATCAAACATTTGTTTCGGTTTGAGAGAATGGTTCTTTAATCAAAGATATGTATATATATAAACACACATGCATGTGGAAGCATTTGGTCCATTTGATGGCGAAAATGATATTTCATTAATCAAAACGAGTTTATAAGATCTGAATATTTGAAAGACACCAAAAGGGGATACAATTTTGATGAAAAGAAAAGACTTTTTTTTTTTTTTGAACTTTAAGAAAAGACTTTCAAGTAAATCATGCTTAGCTAGGAGATCTGCACGAATATTATTTGTTCTCTTTGTATGATAAAATCCTCATGTTCTTCCAAATATGAATGTCATGACATAGATTTTCCACATGTATATTATATATATTGACTGATTGTTAAGAAAATCAATAAAAACCTTATTATCTCCTTCAAATAGTATCCATTTAAAGACAGCACACCAAGCTTGTTGCAGTAATTGTGATTAGTAAAGCCGCAGTTTCTGCTTCCAAAGCTGATCCCTGCAATCCTAAAGTAGCTGGACCCTAGACAATGGGAAAACCATCACTAATGCTGACGATCCATCCCGCCATAGAATGGTGCATAGCAATATTAAAACTCGCGATTGCATTTGAGGTAAATTCCATGTGGTCTTGTCTATTGAGTTGATTAAAAGGACGGAAGCTGTCTACGTAAAATATGTCGAATGTTAGAGGGTAATGTTGAACTGTTCCATTTACCTGCTTCCACGCCATTCAGTTACATCAGCTCGTGCTGTTCGAATTTTGAGTTTTATAGAAACATCTTATCAAAGAAATCATGCATAAGGTATTTATAATATATATACTTTTTATATTAATTATCAAAAAATGTTGTTTAAGTGAATGGCCTAATTTTTTTTATTATTGAATAGTCTTCTTAAAATTTTGTGATTTGTTGGGGTAACAACAAAAACTTTTTATATCCGAGGTTTGAGTCGTTGACTAAAAATCCAAAGTATTAAGCGCGCTGACACATTTGACTTATTGAAAACTTCTCATACACAAACCAACAACCACAAGTGAATATATCTTTTTGTATACTTATACCTTATAATGTATGTTATGTTTATTTGTATTTTGCACACACCAAAAAAAGCTTATTTTTATTTATGTGTGTTATATAGTGATATAATCTCTGGTTTAGATAGTGAGATCGGAGCGTTTGCAGTAACAATGTGCATACAAAATTAACAACAAAGAAAGTGTATAGTAGTTAAACTAGCATTTTTTTTGTTTTTAATAGTATGAATTTCTTACGAGTAAACTTAATTATCTGCATTACGAGAGCGGGATGAAATCAGTTTGTGTTATAATTACCATAAGTGTCGAATTTTTATATATGCACACTTATTCAACCCATTTTCATCAAACACAAAAACTTCGGAGAAATTAAACAACCTAGACGATTAAATATATAAGCATACTTAAGCATGTGTTTCTGTGGGTAAAGAACCTACCGACAAAGATATTTCTAGTAATTTAAAAACACTCAATAGGCGAAGAGAGTCACGTTAGGTATGCTATTTGCTTAGTGGTGTCATCTTTTCTTCAGAATTAATTAAAATACTTGTTTAATCTACTTAATGCACATTTTCAACGCAACTCTGTCTACTTAATTCCTGACACCTTTTAAAATATTTTAGATCTTTAATAATTTTGGTTGCTGATAACACCAGGTCTATTCATTTTATTTATGAATTTGAAAGAGAAAATAAATCAAAATGCTTTGGATAAGTTTGTGTATTTGAAATGAAAAACATTAGTAATCTAATTTAACATTAAGACAACAATATAGTCCTCAGGCGTATCTTATTATAGAATTATGACCATTGTAATTTCTCTCGTCTGCGACATCCTCGTAATTGCAAATTTATCTCTCTTTTTTCGTTAACATGGAAATTTTTCTATTCTTTCATTATTCATGATTATATTCCACGCAAGATTGTGTGTTTGATATTCCCTTATCCTTGTTATGTATCGTTATATTATTTTTAACTATAAACATATATATAGATCTATCGCTGAACTATTTATAGCAATAGGATGCATGATCTATAATTTATTAACATATCGATCCATCTCTACTCATATTTTTGAACTGATGATTTGATTTAATAAGAAACTTCGCTTTTTTAATAATTTCTTATATAATAAACATAAATTTGAAAATTTGAAAATCAAGGAAAATGTTCATTTGAGACAAATTGAAATTAACCCCAAAAAGAGCTCAAGAAATTAGATCAGAAACAAGAGAAAAACCACACTTCATATTCCAGGTAAAAGAAAATCTTAAAGGAAAGCACAACATATATCTATTTTCTTTCACCGTTAATCTCATAAGTATCCCTTTCTCTACCCAAGAATACTAGAATCCAAACCCTAACAAACCCAAAACTAATGAAAACTGATTTATAATTTTATAGTAAAATACTACAATAAAGCACCAGTATTAATATAGTTGACAGTATTGCTCCACACCTCTCTCCCTGAATCAATCTGATTAACATGACCATGACCACTTCCTCCTCCTGCCATGTTCATCTGCTGCCATGGGAATCCCCACAAGACCTTGTTTGGATCACTTGTCGCCATCTGCTCCAGACCGCCTCCACCATTTCCAAACGCATAACCCGCGTTCTCCATCTGCGTGGTCCCAAATATACCTTCCATGCCCATTGCAGACTGAGAGCTTCCGAAATCAGAAGGAAACCCTAGAGGTTGCTTGTTCAGCAAGGCAAATGCTAACCCAAACTCCATCTGCTCATTGTTAATGTTGCAATTGTATCCGCCGAAACTCGTCGCCTGGAATGTTTTGCCATCGTGGGTCATCATCGTCGGTGGTTCAGGGGTGGTTCTAAGGCTTTTAGTAGCGGAGGAGGAGGAGCGTTTGTGTTTCCGATAAGCACCACCGATTGGGATGTTTCTTAGGATTCCGCCTTTGGTCCAATATCTCCGACAAGATTTGCAGAAGTAGCGAGGCTGAGAGAGACTGTAGTTGTTGTAGTAACAAAACTTTGTGTTGGTGGAGTCGCAGCGTGGACATCTCAGTGATTGCTCCGGTGGAGCTGGCCTATTAGCCGCAGATGGTTTCTTCTGGTTCTGGTAATCTGATGAACATGAAGATACTCCTCCCACCGCATTCTATAATCAAAATTTAAAATGAATATAAAGACCCTATTCTTAAACTAAATAATCAGTAATTAAAAATGTGATCTTGATGAACAGTACCTGGTGCATCGAAGAATAATCCATTCACAAACTTCTTTGAAATGTAGAGGAGACTAAGATTTGAGATTGAGATAAAGCGAGGGGAGAGAAAGTGAGAGATAGAGAGTGGAGGTAAAGGAAAAGCCAAGCATCTATGTCTCTTTAAATAGAAAAGAATGTGGGAGGAGAGAGTTCGGTGGCTTCCTTCATATTATATTATTTTATTTTAATGTTATTATGTTTTTTTTTTTTTTTTTTTTTTTTTTATTTTTTTTTTTTTTTTATTTTTTTGTNAATGTTATTATGTTATTAATATTATGATGGTATGATGAGGAAAAAATAACGTGAACCAGACCATCAATCCGTTTTGTTTTGGTTACTTTAATGTATTTATATAATATATATGTATATTACTTAGTTCTGTCAATTTTTGAGTATAATAGGTAGATATATAGAAATAAGTATATATATAGGTGTAATTCTTTGGGACCAATTTATATATGATCCTTATTAGTATATTAGAAAATATATATTGCTATTTCAACATCATATGCTTAATAAGTACAGTTATATATATATATATATATATATATATATATTAATACAATTGAAACGATGATATGTTATAAAATCGAAGATCTACAACAAAAATTAGTATATGCCAAAATCATATCGATCTATGACAAAAAGCTAAAGAATTGTGAGCTTTTAAAAATTATTGGAAACTAAAAAAGCTGGAGTTAATTTGGACTAAAAGTTTCTTGGGAATAAACATTTATGACAATTGATCAAACAATGATTTGCGATAAAATCAAATATCTACAACCAAAATATATATGACAAAAAAAAACATTTGGATCTATGACGAAAAGCTAAGAAATTCTTAGAAAAGTTATTGAAAACTAACCCAAAAAAAAAACAATAAAAGATCTGGAATTTGGACTAAAAGTTTTTTTAGGAATAAACATTTGTGAGTTGTGAAGAATTTGTGATTGTGGAGAAGAACATGAACTTTCACCTTTGCAAAGTCTCTGAAAATATATAAGCTCAAGTAAAAAATCGTGATGAGCTTTTCGGAAAAATACAGGAGCTTTCTAAATTCAACAAGAACTATTAAAATCATTAGGTTTCCAGTACAAAAAAGAAAAAGAAAAAACACTTCTGAAGAATTTGCGAGTGTTAACATGGCTAACACAAACGAATTTCCCTTATCTTTATGTAGACCTATTGATATTGTATTTTTGGCGTCAGCTTATTTCTCCGATGTCAGCATAATTGAGAGTTGGAGAGTTGTTTGTACGACATCGGACGTCCATGTCCATGTGTCCTCAACCTCTTTTGTGTCACATTCTTGATTCTTCCATTGAGTTGTCGTCACCACGTAGGACCAACCCTAATCTTCTAATATGGTCAAAAGTTTCCATTCTCGCATGGGTCCCATTCTCTCAAGCTGGTCCTAACTCCTAACTCCTAATATGTAGTAAGTTATTTTCTTCTCTATTTGTTAACTTTCATTTTCTTTGTTTTGTTTTGTCGTAGTTAAGTTTAATATTAATCTCCAAAATGTTCTGTCAAAGAATGGTATCGTAATAGTCCACAATTAGTTGCGATTAATCATTTCTTGGACCACATTTTTCTATGACGGGTCGAGGTTTCACAAATATCTATGTGTCACATGCTCCATAACTTTTGCTTCTATTATTTTAAAATTTCTTGCGCGTTCTAATGCTTTTGTAATGATTAAACTGTGATAATTGGATTCATGGTATTTATGGTATGTATAGACGTATCCGGGTTTAATTGATCTTTACGGTTTGAACTCTTGGTTTTTTATAGCAAATTTTTAAAATAATAATTATGATGTATCTGTGTATATCGTATAATGATTTAATATATCGTATATTAGAGCATATCCAAAAGCTTTATTTTTTATTTTTAAACTTTTAAAATAGAGTAAAATTATTTTCTAATAAAATTTTATATCGTATTCTAAAAGTAGAATATTTTTAAAAAACTTTCTAAATTTAGAGTAAATTAAAGAATTTTTATTTTTAAGAATATAAAGTTTTTATTTACCATTTGAATATGCTTTAAATCTAATGTATTTTTTATTTTGTATTCAAATAAAATATATATGCTTAAAATTTATAAATTATTATATTAAATATTTAAAATGCAAAATAATATATATTAAACTTAAAAATGTGATGACAATATAATTTTTGATTCAATAGTAAAATTATTTATATTTTATTTAGTTATTGCTACATTTACAAAATAAATAGATAAAATTCTTATAGTTTTAAAATAAAAGTATTATAAGAAAATAAAAATTAATTTAAATATAAGATATTTGAAATTGTTTTTTAAGAAAAGATAAAGATATATTTTTCTATTTTTAGAGAATTTTTTAAAATAAAAACTACGGTAAACCATTAGAAATAATCACTTATGCTTCTAAAATTCCATCAAGCCATAATATCGCCCACGGCTTTATTATGTAAAATCGTAAATGCGAATTTCTCTATCGTATCTAATTGCTTTTCTATATTGTATCTAATTGCTTTTCTATATTGTATCTAATTATTATCATGGTATAATTGTTTTACATCAACATCCACAATAATGATCCAATAGTTTATTAAATCGTCACCACTCACCACTCACCAAAGAAACAATATAAACTACAGGCACGTAGCACTGGTGATGATACAAATTACGAGCATAATTCATCTTTTTTTTTTGTTAAAGCATTATACTTGGTTGCGTCCCCTGAGCTAGCCGCAAGCTTCATTTGCTATTTGCTAAGCCATTATATTAGTTAATTATACTGCGCATAATCCAAGCGTTATCTTGTTAAAGCCTCTTGTAGTATTTTTCTTTTTTGGAATAACATGTTAATCAACTACTAGGCTAAAAAACATTCCTCTAGGTACCTATCACTAAACAAATCTATTTCAAACCTCTTAACATACAATAATACGGTAATTGTAAAAATCGCATCCTCAAATTCTTTTTTATATTTTTTAACTGAAAAAAATTTGCACATCTGTCTAACGGAACGAATGACCATGCAAAAGCAGAGATTTGGCCGGACAATGTGTGTACCCCATGAGATCCCTAGCAGCTAAAGTTAGTAGAGACACAAAACATCGTTTTTCGTGAAAAGAGACTTACATGAAGACCAAGATTTGGTCCTAAAGACATGTATGTGTATGGATCTCCCATATTTAAATACATATATTATATGCATGACACACACAGGCTCGCTTTTTTACTATATGATCTTAGTATATTATTATTTTGACCGTTGGTTGTTGTGATCATCTCAATAATGGTTAGATAATGAGTAAATCGATTTAGCGTCTCAAAATATTATTTTGGTAGTTGGGTCTAGGATTTATATATTACCGTAGAAACTTTAACGCACTCTCCAAAATTGATTCGTACAAAACTATTGGGATTATATAATGGAAGTACTATGACCACGTAATTGATTTTGTTCGTTTTTATTGCAAATACAAACAAAAAAGATTGTAATAAATGATCTTGAGTTTTACATTTTTCAGACACTTTGCAAATTAAGTTGGATAAACGTATCGCTGAGGTATAGTTAATTTGAAAGTTGATTATTTTGAGCGGAATTAAGGAAAATAAATGTTCTAAGCCTGTCATTTTTCACCACTAAAATTAGTGATTCAAAAACAATGATTGGTTTCCGAGTAAGGAATGATGGGTCATTGTATTTCAATTGGACCCGCTTTGTGTCTCCCCAAGTTTAGTCGAAGCAATGATGACCAATTCACATTCTCTTTTGAGTTATTGTAATAGAACGTCTAGTTCTTTCATTTCATAAAATTATCGTTTTTGAAATTTTCATAAATTTTGTTAGGTCAAGTAGGATCGAAATTATGTTTGTTATGATGTTAGGCTAGAAACTATTGGCTTCTAAAGTAAAGATAAAAGTATGAATTCGTTTAATTAAAGATCTGTTGGTGAACAATTGAACTAAACGACTTGCCCGGAGAATATACCCTAATTTTGACAATATGAAAATGGAACCGTAATTTCAAATTCTCGATAGAGGAAAGAAACAAAAGTGATTGGTGCGCGAGTAAAATGAAATTACCCACATGGTGGGATAAAAGTCGACACGTGGCGAAAGAAGAAGAATCTTTGAAGAAATCGAGGAGTGGAGACAAAGAAACAAGAGTGGGGATCCCAGAGGCTGAGAGATTTGAGAGCATGTGGTCTCTCAGTCAGGTTCAAAACTCAGACCAACCCACTTCCGATTTTCCTCTTTATAAGAAAAGAAAAGAAATTTATATAAGTTTTGTCTTGTAACCCAAAGAAAATCTTAGCTAGTGGATTTTTCTTCATTATGGTACTCGTAGCAACGGAATAACGATCGATGATCATGAAAATTTTAAGAAGATGTTAAAAAAATCTTATGTATATTTTGATGATGAGACAGTTTGAACAATTTGGATGTCTTTCTATGGTTTCTCTAATACATTAGCTAATGATATTATTTTTGTCTAAGTTCTAATACCTCGTGAATTTTATAATATTTGAATCCCATAACGGTACTTTGTATATCTGTCGTACAATGTAAATAAGTAATAAGCAAGTATGGTTCAAACAGCTACGCATATACTTGTGCAAAACTATACATGCTACAGAAAAATTCCTAACAAATTATAGCTACTAAATACAGAATTATATCTATCCCATATTCATATATCTCATTTGAATGTATCGCCTCAAATTGTTTAACTTGTAACTGCAGATCGATAGTTATATACTTATATTTTTTGTACTCTTTGCAACACATATATGCAGTATATAGTTTTTAGTAATATTATGGGAATCATTTAGTCCAAACTCAACATCAATATACAATTAGACAAATAAATTGGCTCTTTTTTATTATTAGTGTTGAGAAATAAATAAATAAATATATAATATTTTTAATTCGACCAGTCATCTGCTTTGATTCGATTTGAAGATTTGATAGCATTAGCTTAAAGATCGAGGAATTTTTTTTTATTATCCATTAAATGTGAAACAAGTTTCAAAATACAAAAATTGAAATCCTGGATATCTATTTTGTTCCAAGAAAATATATGTATTTATTAAAAGATAAAATAAACATACATACATACATATTATGTCTAATATATATCGTATAAGATTCATTCAAAAAAAAAATATATCCTGTAAATCTAAGAAATGCTATATATAAAGCTAATTATAAACTAAATTTAAAACCTACAGAAATACTAAACTTAAATATATTAGTTTATTTTTAAATACAAGTACAGGATCGGACCGGAGATGTGAGGCGCAGTTTCCAAAGCAACATGCATCTATTCTTACCTCCATCTTCAAGCAAAGCATCTACGCCTAGATTCGCATGCAACGCACGCTATTTCCTGTATGTATATTTTTCTGTTGCTTTTATTCGTTTCACTTTCCTGACATTGTTTTTGTTTATTCTGATTTCTAGTCATATATTTTTCTGGATCCTCATATGATGCGTTATAAGTCTCTTGTTAACTAATAACTAGGATATTATATTCGCATTTTCAACAATCATCATAGCACTAGTTTAGTTTATAACTTTAAAACAAATTTATCTTTACGAACTATTTCTGATACGTATGAACTACTTTATGATTTTTATATAAGAAAATGTCACATATATAGTCCTCTCGTTGGAGAGTGTATTTATGTAGAATCATTTACCTAATTTTCTATAGGGAATATATGTTTTTTGAATTCACTAGCTAGGAGACATCACTTAATGTAACTACCAACTTATTTTACAAGATGTTTGAATTATATACAACCACTATTTGGATACAATATTACAGGACTTTTTTTTTTCTCAGAGAGAATTTTAAATGTCTTTCCACACGAGATTAGATTGTCACAAATAAATGACCTAAAGCACAAGAGCCTCTTTAGTTCCTGTTAATCGGTTTTTACCAATTAAATTAGGATCTACAAAGCTTTTTTTTTTTTTTTTTGTTGGTCAAGAGAGTTGTTTCCATAGATTACACTCTATTAAAGGAGCAAACGTTTACAAAAGCCAAAACACTAAAAACACTGCTGCAACAAACATAAAATGGGAGACAAATAAACTACAAATAGTAATCAAAACACTTAAACAATCTAAGACAGAGAGAAGTCATCTTATCTCGACGCTAAAGGTGTTAAGAGATGAGATGATACCATGATAAATAGAGAGTTGGAACAGAGCACCAAAAGCAAGAGTTGAAAGCACCACCGGGATGGAGATAACAAGCTGGTCAGGCTTCAAGGGTTAAGGCGACATAGCCCTTTTCCACTAGAACATTTGACATGTCAAACACCAATACAAGTGAACCCATCTGCAATAAACATTCTACCACGAAACCATTTGACACAAGGAGAATACATAGTGAACATTTCAACATAGTCTTCGGACCACCACAAATCCCACGCAGCACGAAGGTGATAACTTAGAAATGGACTAAACCGTCCGAAAAGGGGACTTCCAGAACGTTAATAAGCTATCATCCAAGAAAAATGAGTAATTGGTTCTAGCAAGCTAAAGAAGAACTGAATCCCTATAATAGAAATCTTCCACCTAAAAGGAGAATAAGAATGTAACAATATCCCCACAAAAGAGTAATCAAAGAAAATGTTATCCAAACCCATCCGAAATTCACACAAGAGAGGTTTTGGCGGGTAATAAAACATATTGCAGAACAAACTTAACCATATAAATTATGAATATCCGACGAAAACGTCGAAAGCTTGTTTTAGACCAAACATGTAAGATATCCAACAAATCAAATAGACTTGTGAAAAAGAGTATAAAAGCTCAGAGTCACACCTGATAACGGTAGAATAAGCCCGATTAAAAACCAGTAATAGATCTGGATACATCAGTACTATGTTGCTTGAAGGATTTAAGGTTTATGGTTTAATTAGGGTTTAGCTTTATACATGGTTAAACACAAACTGAATCGATAAAAGCTTTTTACCAGAGATTTCACCAAATCCAACCGGAGATATGGGGTCTAGCAAACAGAGAAGACCACAAAGATTCTCGGGCGGAGGCAAAAGTAGAGAACAAAGGAGGAAATGAGAGACTCCGGATCTACAAAACTTTTTTTTTTCTTTTCCTTTTATGATTGACATGGTATATATGGGATTTCAATCCAAATAATTAAATTCTGTCTCAGTTTGGTCATTTTCTGTTTTTCTTTGTTCATTTTTTATAACGCGCTGACTGCTCCTACCAGTGGATCTCCATATTCTCTTACTAGGCCCATGGACCGGTCCACCTCTGTCCGGCGGTCGGTGCGTTAACTAGGAGGTTCAAAAGTAATGATATAGTGTCCCTCCAATCACCATAAACCGTTCCCCATGTTTTGGCATCACTCACACGGTACCGCGAATGACTTCCCAGTAGGTCACTTATCTTTTGACTATTGAGCTCAAGCATGCTTAACCCTCGAGTTCTTTCTAGATGGACAACCGAAAAGATAAGTGCACTTTGGTGACATAGATAGCCAAATTAATTCTTTTAACTTCTCCAACCGAAAAGGTAAGTGAAACGGGGATGTTACACTTTCCTTTTTATAATGTTTTGCAGGTTGAATCCGGATTTGCAATTGATTATTTATTTATGTTCTACTATACATTGGCTTAACTCTTTTTGCATATAGAAGCAATATCTTCATCGTATGTTGTGGTCATAGGCAGGACTTCCTTCTAGGAGATTAGGTTGAGATGAGGAATACTCGAAGAAGTCTTTTGAAGGTTATTTTGAGATGGTTGCAGTGAAGTTTGGTCAGATTTTTAGCGTAAAAAACTATAGAAGGAATGCATAGTGGTGTGTTGTTGAAGTCCAGTGGTGGTTTGGTGAAATCCAGTGATGGAGAGCTCTGTCACATAATAGATCAAATGGTGCCGTTTGTGTCAACTTCTCTTTTTCACTTATAAATATATGTCATTTTTATCATTATTTTATTATTATTATTATTTTATTTTTATTTTAATTCGAAGAAGTATTAGTTATCATACAAATCAGTAGAAAAAACAAGCCATTGATTTTGGGTTATTGAACTGGTCGAGAGACATATATATGGCAATGGGCAACTTGGTTTGAAGCTGTGTTTTTTAAATGGGTTCCGCGGCAAGCAAACAAAGTTGCGGACACTCTTGATAAGCAGAACATACATCATCAATAAGATTAACTCCTATTCTTGGTTGCCTCGGAGTTTTTTCTCTATAAAAAAAAAAAGAGAGAAGAGTCTCACGAATGATCTATGAAATTTAAGACAATTTTTCAGTCCAATAGATATTTTCTTAAATTCAAATATGGGCCTATTTTGTTTCATTGAGAAGGCCTAATATCTATTGAACGTAAATGTTGACAGATTTTCCGTAAAGAATCTAAGTTTGTAATTTTCTTTTTTTAAATAGACTTCTTTTGGTTTTGTTTCCTTTGGAGATTGCAAATGCTCTTTTTTTAAGTTTTAACTGTTTAAGGTAGAGTTAAGTCGAAGATTTTGGGCATGTTCGGCTGCTCACCCAACTGATCTATCTATATGATTCATTTGGATGATGCATTTTGATGATGTATATGGGTGTTATTCGTTTTTTATTTTATATTTACATTTAGATGGATAAGTTGGCTGCTGCTGTGTTTCTTTAGTGTGTTTTTAAAACTTTCATCTGCATCTAGATGCATTTTAGTAAAAAATGATAAAAAGTAAATTTTAGTAAAACATATATTTGAGATTTTAGAGAGAAAACGTAAATTTTACAGTTTTAGCAAAAATGTAATTTTATGGTTTTGATGAAAAAAAATAATTTTTGGTTTTTTTTAGGAAATCTTAATATTCCGGTTTTAGCGGAAAACTTAGGCACTGATTGTTTTAAAGGGTTTTAGATTTTGGTTTTTGGTTTTTATCTTTTGGTTTTTAATTTTTAGCTTTTGGTTTTTCAATTTTTGGTTTCTGATTTTGCAGTAGATTTTAGACTTTCAAAAGCTTGAATGGTGAATTGTTTAGTTTTTGGCTTTTTGACCATATTATATATGAAATCACGTCAAAAACTACCAAAATAGAGATTTTGGTTTTTGACTAGAAATAGTAAAAGGAAGTAAAATCTGGATTCCCTAAAAAATAGGAAATCTATTTCATTAGAATCTTGAATGGTTAAAAAAGTGGATTTTAGAAAAACTAAAACTAAAATCTATCATAGAATCTACAAACAATCAAAGCTTAATTTTGCATTTTAGGCGAGAAAACAAATTTTTTTGGTTTTGAAGAGAAAATTTTTTTTTTTTACGGTTTTGGTAGAAAAACCTAATTTTGCGGTTTTGGCGGAAAACGTAATTTTGAGGTTTTGGCGGGAAAATATAATTTTGCGGTTTTGGCGGGAAAATGTAGTTTTGCGGTTTTGGTGGGAAAACGTAATTTTATCGTTTTGATGGAAAAACATATTTTGCGGTTTTGGCAGAAAAAACGTAATTTTGCGGTTTTGGAGGGAAAATGTAGTTTTGCAGTTTTGGCGGGAAAATTATAATTTTGCAATTTTGATGAATAAACCTATTTTTGCGGTTTTGACAGAAAAACGTAATTTTTCGGTTTTGGCGGGAAAATATAATTTGGCGGTTTTGGCAGGAAAATCATATTTTATGGTTTTGATGGAAAAACCTATTTTTGCGGTTTTTCTGGCAGAAAAACGTAATTTTGCGGTTTTGGCCGGAAAAACGTAAATTTGCGATTTTGATGAAAAATGTAATTTTATTTGTTTTAGGGGAAAAACGTAATTTTGCGATTTTGATGAAAAATGTAATTTTTTTTGTTTTGGCGGAAAAACGTAATTACGTTTTGATAGAAAATCTAATTTTGTGGTTTTGGGAGGAAAACGTAATTTTGCGGTTTTGGCAGGAAAAATATAATTTTGCGGTTTTGGCGGAAAAACATAATTTTGGTTTTTGCGGGAAAATCTGATTTTCAGTTTTTACAGAAAACATAATTTTGCGGTTACAACGAGAAAACATAATTTTGTGATTTTTAATTTTTGACAGACTCACCTTCACCCAGATGCTCCATCAAGACTCACCCAAAAATTTTAAAAAATTATGGCTGAGTTTACAAAAATCACTCTAGTGATCCATCTAGGTGATGCGTTAAAATAGTTTAAACGAATACTAATTCTTACTTTCACCCAGGTGAATCACCTCGGTGAACGAACTAACAGCTTTACCATCCATAATGCTGATAACAAAAAAAAAATCCAAAATCTAAAATCCAAAATAATTTTGTATTTTTATGAAACATATACATTATTAGTTCATATATTTTCAAGCCAAACTTTATTTTTAAAACTTTTCCGCAAATCAAATATATTTATATTAAAAAGAGTTTACAAGATACAAAAAAGTATAGTTGACACAAAATAAAAGAAATTGAAATTTTTTTGATGAAGAACGGGAGAGTAACCGAGCTTTATGGAAGTATTAAATATTAACAGATCTGAAAACTGTTATATTCCTTCTTCATATATCTTCTATTGGCTATCATTTTTTGGATAAAACTCCAAAATACATTCTGCATTACATTGAGTAATAAGATTCACTAAACTGTTGTTGATGATAATTCAGTCAGAACCTTGTCTCCTCATAATACTAGATGCTTATGGCAGTGACTCTTTGTGTTTTTTATATTGGAAGATACGTTGATTTCGTATGATCTTTGATTTTGTATGTCCTCCAATTTGATGCCTTATTTTGTCAATTAGAGTGACTATACCAATGATTCAAATGTAAAAAAAATCCAAATGATATTTCCATACCATTGGATAGGAGATCAAACACCAGTAATTAACTGGATTTACCACCAGCAAAAATCATACTTACAGGAATCACAAAACTCTACAGAAGGATGTCGTTTTCAGTTAATGAAGTTTTGGTGCGTATGCCGTTTTTAGAGTGGATAAAAACAACATGCTGTAACGCTTTAATTGACGTAAACGACACGATGTTCGTATCCGTCTAGGAATCACACGACTTTGGACAAATCAAAAGCGTAAGGACTTGACTCCTGCAATGGCGAAACGAAACGCACGAACCGATGATGCGTTCACGGAGATATTCAACAGGGAGACAGGCTTCTCTCATCCCAGGTCAATCTCTCGTCGAATCTCCGCTTCTGAGGTTCTCATTTTTTTCTCCTCACTGCTCAAATATTTCTCAATGGTCTTGTCAATCACTCTCTCTTGCTTGTTTCCTATCGGATGAGACTCAGAGAGAGTAAAGTTTGGATTTTTTCTTGTTTACAAGTTGTGGGTTTTGGTTGGTTATGTCATAAGTAGCAGAAAGTCTTCCCATTTTCTTGATTTGTACTTTAGAATTCATTGATCGTAGTGTTCGCTCGGAGGAAGTTAATGAGAGGTCTTGTGGTTAAAGTTGAACTTCGAGCTTCAAATGAGTTACTTTTAACAAGTTGTGGTGTCCAGAGAAGGATCATGAATTCAGACAATGCTTAGAGAATCCGAACCAATCCAAAACCGGACTGTGTTGTTCTGTTTTTGTAGGAGTTGTCTGTTAAAAGACTCAAATTTTAAGTTCTTAGGACTGAAGTGTATTGCTTTTTGCTACTTAGGGGTTAGTGAAGAAACTCGATCTTTACGGGAAGTTAAATGGGCATGAAGGTTGCGTTAATGCCTTGGAGTTTAATTCCACTGGAGATGTTCTTGTTTCTGGTTCTGATGATCGACAAATCATGCTATGGAGCTTGTTGAATGGAATTAGGACATTGTCGTATCCTTCAGGCCATTGTGAAAATGTGTTTCAAACTAAGTTCATACCGTTCACAGATGACAGGACAATTATAACTTCTGGTGCTGATGGACAAGTATGTTTCCAATCTCATGATCTTTAAGACTCCTTAGCATGTTGGTTCATGTATCTCTTTATTCATACGCTTTTATTATATAACGCAGGTAAGACTTGGTCAGATCCTAGAAAATGGTAAAGTGGAGACAAAGAGACTCGGGAGGCACCATGGTCGCGTGTATAAGCTTGCTGTTTTGCCTGGAGATCCTAACGTATTCTACAGCTGCGGCGAAGATGGTTTTGTTCAACATGTTTGTCTCAGTATCTCTCATTCTCAATGGTCTTTTTCATTTTTCAAACTCAAATTCTGAACTTGTCTTTGTTTTTTCTTCGGGCAGTTTGATATACGAAGCAACAGTGCCACTATGGTTTTGTATTCCTCTCCGTTCACACATGGTTGCAGGAGACATCACTCCAGCAGTAGAATCAGACTGAATTCTATAGCGATAGATCCGAGAAATCCATATTATCTTGCAGTTGGGGGTTCTGATGAATATGCACGAGTCTACGACACTAGAAGAGGACAACTAGCTCCAGTATGTCGCCACATCTTACGAGACGCGCCTGTGAACACCTTTTCTCCCTGTCATCTCCGGGAAACCAACAGTGTTCACGTCACGGGATTAGCATATTCCAAAGCCAGCGAACTACTAGTCTCTTACAGCGACGAGCTCATTTATCTGTTTGAGAAGAACATGGGTTATGGTCCGTCGCCTGTTGGTATCTCTTCTGAGAAACTACAAGATATGGAAGAACCACAGGTGTATACAGGTCACCGCAACGCACAAACGGTTAAAGGAGTGAACTTTTTCGGTCCAAACGATGAATACGTGATGAGTGGTTCAGACTGCGGTCACATCTTTATATGGAAGAAGAAAGGGGGCAAGCTTGTGCGGGCAATGTTAGGTGATAGGCGAGTGGTGAATCACCTTGAGTCTCACCCGCACATAACGTTTCTTGCGTCTTGCGGGATTGAAAGAAGCGTCAAGCTCTGGACGCCAAATTCGAGCGATGTTCTTTCTCTCCCTGAAAACATCGAAAAGGTTACACTACTAGTGTAATAATCACATCTCCTCTCGACCAATGTTTCCAAACACTTACGCTGTTGTTGTTTGGGGAATGCAGGTAATGGAATCGAACCGGGTAGGAAGAGAAGACCAGTCGAGGGTGTCATTGACCCCTGAAGTAATCATGCATGTTCTCCGGCTACAGAGACGTCAGACATCGGCTTTTACAGAGAGAAGGTACGTTTTGGCTGACATGGATGATGATGACGGAAATGAAGCTCAGTTTATTTCAGGGCTAGTCTCCGACGATGATGAGTCTTCAGAAAGAGAATGTATTGTGAGCTAAGTCCTAAACTAGTGTGGTGTATATATAGTAGATTAAAGTTGTCTTCTTCATGTGTTTTATTTAAATATACTTTTGGATTTTGCTTCTGTGTTTTGTAACTTTTACATAATGAGAATAAGAATGAAAATCTTTAGTAATCTTGCAAAAGCAGATCCTAGTTAAACTGGAAATCAACGGTTTAAAATAAGACATCATTGGTATAATTTGGGTCCAAGTTGTTGAATTGTAGTTTTGAGCTGCAGTTAAGTCTTTAAAACACGTATAAGCACCTGCAACGTTCCTAATGGCACACTCCAATTTAGATGTTGTACTCCTGATTTGAAACCAAACAGTTGAAAAACAAATTTTTTTAAAAAAAAGTCAAAGTTAATCTATTAAAGCAAACAATTCATGTAATGGACCTTTTCAATTTACAAGTTGTTTCGGGCGACCGAAGGCCATTGTTTGTTTAGTAAAAAATAATGATGATTCGAGACTGAAGGAGAGAAGTTGTTAACATTGACTTCCTCTTCCAACCGCTAAAATTGCAGGATCAATAAACTCAATGTCTCCTGCAGTATTTAAATTGCTACTAGGAGGTGGTACATGATATACGTTCCTTAACACGGAGGACGAGTCAAGCAAACGAGTTCCTGCAAAAAAACATGTGTTACAAGTATCATCAGCCTACGTAAAGCTGAAACCAACCCATCCTTAAAAGAGTGTAATACTAATATGATATACCTGATACGAAATCAGAAGACATGTTGGCTCTTTCATGTGAAGGGAAACCGGGAGGAGGTAATTTTCTGGGAGGAGAGAATCCAGGAGGAGGAGCTGAAACTTGGGACCTCCAAGCTGCAAGAGGACAATGTAACGTGTTTAGAAATGTAGAGGAAAAAAGCAATTCTTGAAGATTTTACTTATAGCAATGAAAAATAGTTTAAGTAAGCCATAATATATACTAACCAGGACTTTTGTAAGAAGGAAACCCAGGACTAGCAGCAAATTGTTCGTATCCACCAGAATAATTTGAAGCAAAACCATTTTGACTAGCAACAAACTTATCCTGATAGATATCCTGATTCACTCCAAACTCCTAGATAGGCTGACCATTTTGATTAGCAGCAAACTTATCCTGATAGATATCCCGATTCACTCCAAACTCCTGGATAGGATGACCATTTTGACTAGCAGCAAGCTTTTTCTGATAGATATCCGGATTCGCTCCAAACTCCTGGATATGCTGACCTCTTGACAACTGTCCACATATGTTGTAGGTATTCCTATTGTCATATGCTTGATTATTTGAGTCTTCATGCCGAGCTAAAGAGAATCTGGACTGGTCATTACATTGCTTTAGAAGATTAGACTGTTCCAGAGTACTACTGCCCCTATGATCATTCTGATCAAGTAACTTTGCAAAATTGTGTGGCATAGTCAAGGATTCATCCCAGGGCTCAAAGTCCATAATGTTTGTAATTATATCATTCTCTGCACTCGGAATGTTGTTCCTTCCTTGATTATTACCAAACAGAGAATGCTCCATATTGGAATTGGATATGGAAGTTTTAGAATATCCATTTCGGAGATGCAATCTATCGCTACCTATTTCAAAGGAGGACCCACTAGAAGTTTCCCTCGTCTGGAAAGGACGAGAAGCAGGATGAATTGAATCCAGGATTGAACTTGATGAACTACACATATAAGTAGATGTTGGAATAAGCTTGGTCCACAAGCAATTCTAAAATCATTAGGATTAGATCATATTGAGAAAAAGGAAATATTGTGTCTTATATATATTGATATGTTCTGAGAGATATTCATCGAGAGTTAATTTTGAGTTTAGAGAGCTTGTGAGTTATTGAGTCTATTGAGATCACAATCTAATAAAGAACTTTTGAGTTGGGTTATCTTCAAGCTTAAGGTTCTCTGTTCTTGCTTTTCTATATTTGGTATCAGAGTTAATAAACCACAAAACCAAAGATGAGCACAGGAGAAGACAAATCTATTGTCAAATCGGGTCAAAACTCAAAAGAAGGAGGAGGAGGTCGATCATCCTCCTCAGCATTCCATCTCTAACTAGTACAAACTATGCATATTGGGCTCTAAGGATGAGGGCTGCCCTAAGGGTGCATAAAGTATGGGACAACACTGCAGAAGAACCTGCAACTACAGATGAAGAAAAGAATGACATGGCGGTGGCTCTTCTCTTTCAGTCAATCCCGGAGACATTGGCTCTCCAAGTGGGAGAAATCAACGACGCCAAAAAGCTATGGGCAGCCATAAAAACAAGATATGTTGGAGCCGAGAGAGTCAAAGAAGCAAGACTACAGACCCTAATGACTGATTTTGATCGATTG
>OVBI01001687.1:0-29903 GCA_900406495.1 Sisymbrium altissimum
ACGAAATACTATTTCAATGTGAAAGCGCTGTTAATTCGTCGTAACTCGGGTTTGATTTTACAACGCCCATTTTCGTTGTAACTTTACAATTAATTTACAACGAATTTATATTTCGTCGTAAACTCGTTGTTCATTCCTTTTTAATATGAGGCGTNTGCGTCCTTAATTCGTCGTAAATAAACGTTGCTATCTTGATGTTTTTTTGTAGTGACTTGTTTCTTTGTTGTTTCCCAGTTTCCCATCAGTACCTCACTGTGCACTCTCCTATTTCGCTCTATCCACACCGAATGAATATCCATTTGGAATAGATACCGAAAGAGGAATAATATTCTGTTGTTTAGATCCTTGTCTGTTAACAGAGCAAGGTTAGAGTCCTAAGAGTTTGAGTATTTACGTCCCATCAAAGGCTTCATCAGATTTTCCCAAACTTCTTCAATAAAGGGGCAATAGAAATAAAGATGGTTTCTACTTTTCATTCATACCTTGGCACAGAACATAGGTAAGATTGACATGATGATTCCATTTGATCAGCCTATCAGTTTTTTGTAAACGATTGAGAGCAGCCAACCAAATAACAAAAGAGTAATATGGTGTAGCATAGCAAAACCAGATTCCTTCCGTCCAAATACAAAGAGGGCCGATGTTCGGTATGGCCATCCATGTCTCTCTCGAAATTAACTTATCATTATACTTTCCTTTCGAGTTCCTACAAAGAGCTTTATCCATGCTTTCATTCATTGTTCCTCTTATATCATCCATTGAATTCTCAATATTATTTAGAGCCACATTTCTGTGTCTCCTCCTTGGATGGTGTTTGACTACATTCTCCACAGTGTCTATTAACGGAATTCCAAGATCAATGACTCATGTGTAACTGCTGTGTTGTAGATGCACGCATTTTCAAGTGAGCTCCCAATGGACACCTGCTTAGCTTGTTCCATCTTGTACACCTCCAGCACTTTACCGAGTAACCTTCCTGAAACAACCACAATTTCCCTGCAATTCTGTCTCTAGTGATTTTTATACACCAAATATCTTTTTAGTAGCACGATCTTTTTATCTCAAATTTGTCACTTAGCTTTAGCTTCAACTCTGAAATACGTAGCACCAAGATCTTTTTAGTAGCTTCTACGTAGATGATTATTAATTATTTTATCATAGTTAAATTATAATAGTTGTTATAAATACTAAATATGGTATATTATTATTTTTTTAGTTTGTTGTTATGAGTAATATGGATTTGGTAAAAAAAACCATTATAATCTGGGGAATATGTTAAATAATCAAAAGAAAAAACAAATTGAATTTCCAGAAATAGGGTAGAAAGAGATAGGAAAAGAAATGAAAAGAGAAAGAGGTTTGGTTAATTTTTAATTTGAAGTTATTTTTTGGTTATATGGTGAAAATTTCCTAAAATCAAATAAAACTTTTTTTGTGTGCACCTAATCATGTAGAACATAATTGATATACTTCTATATGTATTAAAGTTATATATAGTACAACGGAACAGGACGTTAACGTAGGATTGAAATCGACATAAATTATACCCATGCGATACTTAATTATAATATTACGGTGCTATATATTATTAATTTCATTTACTGAATTGATTATCAACCAAATTGCCCCAAATAATATTGCAAACAGTAATAAATAAAAAAACTCTCCCAAAAAACCCGACCCACCACATTCTTAAAGTCTTCTATGCATAATTTTGTTGCATTTCCATATACTCTTTGGAAAAGCTTCGTGCACCCAAATGAAAGCTTTAGTTGGAGCATGCGTACATGCATAAAGCTTTATTTTGTTTTGTTTTTTTAAATTATGACTCAATCTTTGTCTGACTCTTTTACAGGTAAGAACATGAGATGTGTGTGTTTTTATGTTTACGTGTAAAATAGTCACAAAAAGATTAGTGCATGTAAAGTATTAAGTATATAAATATAATTAATAATATGGGCACATAAAGATGGTGTGTTTATCTGCACATAATTTCGGTGTGTTTAATTTTTTTATTATATATAACCATCTAGCGCACACACACACCCCTTATGTGTAATTATCGTCTTCACAACTTTGGTGTGTTTATTTAAACTTTACTTGTTTTTCAACTGTTTTACACGTAATGCGCATACTTCGTATGCGTCTATCTCTATATATATACAACGTAATAACTAACTTAATTTTAGAAGATAAATTTAGGGCTTCCTTGGAATTTAAGCTGTAGATACTTTAAACACTTTTAAAAGAAAATAAAGTTTCTAAAGTAAAAAATCACCAAACATATTTTATCTGTTTTAAAATTCTTCATAATTAACTCCTACATTTTTTCAAAACCTAAATAATTACTTTTTTTCTTACGTTTTAATTTTTTCTCTAAAGCCACCAATTTGGAACTTTTTTTTTTAAGTTATAACCTTCTATTTTAAAGCCAAATTTTTAAAAGTTTTAAAAATTAAAATCAAAAGATTTTGAAGTCTTATCTAAGCACCCCCTTACTTGTTCATGTTCATTAGATTAAACTGCTTTTGATATGAGGTGTAATTGTGTAATTCCTTGTACCAAAAACAACAACATAACAAGTATATTTAATTTACACATAATTTGGTTATGGTTTGTTGTGTCATCGTGATACTGATTTGTACCATCAGTAACAACCAGTGATTTCAGATTTTGCAAATAACCAATCAAAACTAAAAGGATGTTGATATATTACCTTTTGAGGTAATATATCAGCTTTCTTTTAGATATGATTGGTTACTCGTAAAATTTGAAAGAAATGATTGTTATTAATCATATAAATAGTGTTATGTGTCGAGCAAGTATTTTGCGTAATTTTTCTATAACGACATCGGAAGCGCTAAAGGAATCGCGTTGAGGTGAGATCCATTTATATCTTTAAACCAATAATCTATTTAAAATAGTTAAAATAAAGGGAAATCAGTGCACATTAAAATTATCAAAATTAACAATCTAACTATAAGGCATTGATGAGGAAGTACACATGAAGGATGTAAGAAAAAAAAGAAAAGCTCTGAAACATTCAGATACGATATGTTTTAACATATGTCTTTCTCATCTTTCGACGGCTCTTTTTTCCAATGTCGTTAAAATCTTCTAAATTGCTAAAACTTCTAATTTCACCAGCTCTTCCAGATGTCATTAGACGACTACTATGAGCGACAAGAAATTAGACGACGCGGATGAAGGTCATGAGATTAAAAAGAGTCATCGCGTCAGTTAAAAAGTCGCGTAAGTGATTGCAATTAACGCTGAAATTTTAAGCGATCAGTTATTCACGGAAAACTGCCGCTGCGTCTCTTATTATAAACACCGGCGTCATCAATTCTGCAATTTTATGTATAAAACACGGTTTCTTTTGTATTGCTAACGCTGGCCGCAGCGATTATCAAAAAAACAGGGCCTATCAATATGTGGCTACAATAAAATAACCACAAAAATGCCACAAACTAACCATAGAATTAAAAAAAACCACCAATCTAAATTTCTATAACAAATCTGAGGCTAATAAAGCCACCGTTTAAACACCAAACTGTAATGGCTATATTAACTACTATTTTACCACAAAATATTTGTGGTTATTTAATAATTAATCACAAAGATTCCTTTTTGGCTATTTAAATGATTTAAAAGTTAATTTTTAAATGGATAACCACAGATTTTATCATCAATTGGTTATATAAAAATATAAATTTTAAAATTTTAACTTCTAATCATAAATTATAATTTTAAAATTCTAAACTCATAAAGAATATTAAATAATATAAGAAACAAACCCAAAGACTTAAAAATTCAAATGTAATCATTTTCTAATTCTTCACTTTAAACAAAAAAATCTAATTTCCAAATACAAAACATAAATCCTAAATTTCTAACTCTTAATCATACAATCTAAATTTTAAAGTATATTTTAAACATAAACATCAATAATATAAGAAAATCAATATTTATAACAAATTTAAGAATTTTCTTATGCAATCAACTATAATTAAACCTTTTTAATTATTATTTTAATGAAATAGCCACCGTATGGCTACATCTTATTCTATAGCTATCCGAAAATGTGAACCAAAATTTTTGTAAATAATGTTTGACTAAATATTTCGTATATATTAATAGCCTTTCTGGCAATTAGAATTTATAATTTTAATAAAAATTAAATCTGAAAACCCTACTTCTTTTTTTCTTATGTCTCCTTTCTCATTCACACCTCTACCTCTATCTTTCTTTTCTTCTTCCCTTCTTTCTTGTCATACTATTTTGTGCCTCCCTTACATCTCACTTTTGTAGACGGATTCTGTTTTCCTCTTTTTTTTTTTTGCTTCTCCCAATCGTATTCAACCCCAAATCACTGTCTCCACTCCATGTTTACTCCTCGTCAAGTGACCTCTACAGATCTGATAACTCCCTCTCTCTTCCTTGCGATTCCTCTCTCTCTTCCTTGCGGTTCCTCTCTCTCTTTTCCTCTTTCTCTATCTCATAGATCTGGCCGTTATCTTATTATAGATCTAGCAATTACATAAATTTATTGTGTGACTGCGCTTTTTTGCAGATGCTATTGAAGAGATGAACGGAAAAGAGTGGTCGCTGGTGGCATCAAGAGGCTCAATAAATTGTGAATTAGGTTTTTTGTGCAACAATTGTAAATTAGGTTTATTAATTAATTATTTCATCTTTTTGTAATACCAATAATATTTAAAAAGAATAATATTTTTGTATATTTTATTTTTTTTGTAACTTTTTTAATAAAGTCACAGATTAACCATTGAATAGACAGTGACTAATAAGCCACAAATGAGAAGTATTTAATCGGTAGTTTATTTTTGCTGGTTAGCCACCAAAAGCTACAAATACTCCCTCCAGATTGATGTTTTCATTTATTTTCTCCTTTTTAGAAGATTGATTTTGTATTTAATTAAAATAGAAATAATTAATGGTCAAAATTTTTTATTTTAATACACACAACTTCCTATATCTGAGGTACCAATAGATATGTGCAGAATAATATTAAATATGTTTTTTAATATGTGTGAAATATCTAAAAACCCAATGTATTAAAAACAGAGGAAGTATAAAAAGCCAACGCAGCTGTCGAAAGATTAAAAAAAATAAAAAGTCACGCAGCTATAGCCACTATACTTTTTCCATGGTTTTAGCCATATAACCACTAATTTTAGGTTTTAACCACTAATTTGTCAGTGGCTATTTTCTTGTTTGTATACAGTATCTTATTTATAAACCTTTTTTTTGTGGTTTGTGTTGTGAGTTTTGAAGAAACTGAGGGGTGCTTATATAGAGAAAAATTTAACAATGATTTTACAACATCAAAATTTACAATGTCATAAAAACAAATTTACAAGTAATTTACAACGAAATGTTGAGTTGTAAAAAAAACAGGTATGCCTTAACAAAAACATGTCTACCTAATTTCAAATCTCGTCTTTAAATCGTTGTAAACATATTTCGTTATAAATTGCTTGCAAAGTTACGATGTTTTTACGACAAAATGCTATTTCAATGTGAAATGTGAAAACGCTGTTAATTCGTCGTAAGTGGGTACGATTTTACAACGACCGTTTTCGTTGTAACTTTACAATTAATTTACGACGAATATATATTTCGTCGTAAACCCGTTGCTCATTCGTTTTTAATACGGAGCGTCCTTAATTCGTCGTAAATAGACGTTGCTATCTTGATGTTTTTTTATAGTGATTACTGAAAGTGCTAGAGATCTTACTGAAGACGTTACCACAATATCTAATCTAGATTGTATGCCTCACTTATTGTTTATTTAGAAAGGTACTACTGAGATTTTAACTTAAAATTCAAACTTTCATTTTTTTGTATTTAGGAAAGGTTTTTTGAAAATGTTGTAACCTAACTGAAAATGTTAGAGACCTTATTGAAAATGTTAGAGATCTTACTGAAAATGTTACAACAGTATTCAATCTAGATTGTATGTCTTATTTGTTGTTTATTTAAGAAGTTATTACTAAAATCTTAACTTAAAATTCAATTTCTTACTTTAATGCCATAATAGGTTATGTTCTTTAAATTTTAAGAAAATATACAATTATTTAGGAATGATTTACATATATAGAGGAAAGGGTTCCTAAATTTGTTTTTGAAAAAAAAAACAATTTGAAAAAAAAAATTGAAAAAATAAAGTTTTGTAAAAAACAAATTTTGAAAAAAAAAATTTCGTATAAAAGAGTTTTTGAAAAAAAAATTTCGTATAAATTTTTTTTTAAAATTTCGAATGTAAAAATTAAAAATAATTCGAAATTAAAAAGAAAATTTAATAAAATTAGATAATATTTCAAATTTATCTATAAATAAGAAGGAGTGATAAAATAGTTATTTGTTTTGTTTAAAAAAATATTTTTGTTCATTTTCCTTTCTCAAAACATTTTAGTTATAAGAACCTAAAATAGTGCTATTTTGGAGATTTACCCTAAGATTTATGTTAATTTAGTAAACTTGATTTCTAATATGTTACATTAGTAATTATATAAAAAATTGATGTTAGGCTAGTAATTTTCCTTTTTATAATCCAATCCGAAGGATTATGAAATATACAATGCTTTACAAGATTTTTCTCATATATAATAAATTTTTTTGGTATAGTAGAAATTGGGACTATTCATATTTATAAATAAAATAACTAGAAAATCCAATTCGAAGACTTTAAATAAAATAAAATAAAATGACATTTAAAACAAATAAACAAGAGTTTTAGAATAGTATCAATATGAATGGAGTGAAGTGAGAAATGAAAAAGAAATACGGTAGTCGGTATATGATTTTTAGTATTATTTTGTTACAAGAATTACTCCAACGGTTTACTAGAAATTACGTACTCTTTCGTAGCAACGACCAATTGTGCCGTTCCAACCTATTTCTCTAAGGTAAATATTGGTTTCATATATTTTAGTGGCTGCAACTACCTCCATGCATCCGCTGATCCGCGTACATGCGTTACATGCTTGATCATGTCCGTATTATACACGTAACATAAATACAAAATTATCACTAAAAAAAAATTTTAAAAGGAACACACAACTTTGTGTTTATGTGTATATATACTAAGTGACATAACCACACTTTGCATCATAACACGTACATGCATAAGCACACGAAACTGTTTTGTCATGTAATTTTTTCTTTGTTGAGAGGTTAATCTATTTAAATGCAAAATAATAGCAGCTTTACAGAGGTTTTCTTGAGAGATTAGAAAAGTAAAAGAGGAACATTTATTCAGAGAAATATTTTGATTGACTTCTAGAGTTAAATTAGCTGATGAATAAGAACAGTGTGTTATTTGTTTTATTGTTTACGTATAATGATGTGTTTGTGTGTTTTATATACGCTTTTTTTTTGTTAAAAGTTTTATATACGCAATGACATTATAACAACTTGCATCATAATTAACACCTAAATATATCAGTACATAGTTTCAGGCGTTTGTTTATATTTTCGTCTGCTCTCATTTTCTTCCTTTACATAATGTTCAATTTCCTTGTTTGAGGAAACCAAGTAATCGTGAAAGTAGTGTCATGCTTACAAAAAAATTTTTTTTCTCCGAGTTACTTTATTTTTAACGTTCTCCGAGTATTTCCCCTATAGTTTTGCAAGTCTCCCTTGTATTTATGTACGTAGTTATATATTATGTACTTTTGTCTTACTCTAGCAAAATTAAAATTCACAACAAATATAGCCTTTGAATGTGAAACACTTTTTTATATGATATAGGGGAAAAAGGGAGGTATTGTTGAAGAAAAATTTATCGTTGCATTTTTTTCAGCATCTTTGTATATTAATAAGGGAAAAAAGCCCTATTAATAACTCCTACTTACGGCTTACTAACACAGACAGCTATCCGCTAGATACAGCGGATCCACTTTGTGGAGGGTGGGTACACTTGCATCGTAACTTTTAAGAATATTTTTTTTTAATTCACCATTGTAAATTTGTAATCAATATTCATCAACTTAATTGTAACCTTTGCACCTAGTGAATTCTGGGTTATGGGAGTTGATGCCCCTTATATCATATTCATACAGTGGCGGGATCAGAATTTTTTTTAATCGGAGTCATAAATTAAATTAATTATTTAAATTATATATTTCTATTAATTATTTTATAATGATATAAGATATTATGATATCAATTTTTTAATTGATACAATATTAAATTAAGCATTTTATTTTTGTTTATTTAAGAAAACTATAATCGATAAATTTAAACATTTTGGAACATCTTATATTAGATTACACCATAAAAAGAACATACAAATAGTTAACTAACCAAACACGAGGAATGGGAAAAAAAAAAGAATACAAACACTGCTGTTCATATGCTTTCTTAGACAAAGTGTCCGCGGCTTGATTCCTTTCTCGATTAACATGATCCAGAGAACATCAAGGTACTAAATGTAAACTTTATCATATACAAATTTCAATTAAACAAAATAAAACTGTTTTAAAATTAATGGTACAGAAAATATTGAATATTTTTCCTTATGAAATATTAAAACCAAAATATTATAAAAATAAAGTAAAAGTAGTTTATTGTATAAATAAAATTATCAATTCTAAAATTTATTGAAATTAGACTTATTTTTAAAAAGAATAATAACAAAACCTAAATTGAAAATTTGAAGTTAAACTAAAGTAAATATTAAAAACGAATTGGGTTTGTGGCCCAAACAAAAAAAATACAAAATTAAATAATAAGTGTAAAAAAAAAAAGATAAAAAGCGAATTGGACTTAAAGCTCAAACAAAAAAGACACAACAATTAAACAATAGATACAAAAAAGAGAATTGAACTCTAGCATAAGGGTCAATAAAGAGGATTTAATCTAAAATAATTTTTATCGTAATTGGTTTACAACTAAAATAATTTTATATTTATCGAGGTCAGTTGACCCCTCCCGATCCTTTAGTTCTGCCACTATATACATGCATATATATACCATATGCTATAGTCTATAAAGTTCATTTTCTTTGTCTGAAATTGGTAAATATCTATAGTTTTAAATGTAAAATTTCAAGTAGGGGTGAGCACAGAGCAAATATCCAGGTTTTAGAAGGTATTCGTGATCTGATCTGTTCTGTCTGGATCAACAATTTTTCGATTCGATCCGTTCTGTATGTTTTCAGATATTCGGTGATCGGATATCCGGTAAAATCTATATTTTTATCTGGATATCCGATCCGAGCCGTAAAAAATAAAATAAAAAATAAAAAAATTTAAAAATTAATAAAAAGTTAAAAAAATTAATATAAAATAACAATATTTTATTATAAAAGAAAATATTTTACTTTATTTCTTAAATTTTAATAACTAACTAATTAAGTTAATGAATAAAATTAGCATAAAATATAATAATTATATAATTTATATATATAACTTTTTTTTATATATACGTATATCGGATCGGATCGGATATCCGTCTTTTAGAATTTTAGTATTTGTGATTTACTTCGTTTTTGACGGATATTGAATTTTAGTATTTTCTTTACTTTGTAAAATTACAGATATTCAAATTTTTCGGATCGAATCGAAACGGATAACAAATCGGATCAAATTTAACGGATATTTTGCCCACCCCTAATTTTAAGGACTATAGCTATAAGTACAAATCGTTGTAAAATTTTTTGTTTTGTTTGCCTTAAACTTTTCTTTTAATCATATGAAAACAAGGATGAGCAGGGATGTATACTTACAAACTAGAATGCCAGTATACAACATGTATACGTACGCATAATACGTTTCATATCCTTATGGGCTATATCTCTAACTCGAATTAAATTAGAATTAAATTTTTCAGTATATATCTAGTATATGTACGCATAATACATTTAATTTAATTTTAATACCAGATATTCAGAATTACTTTAAAAAAAATATCGACATTCAAAATATTATGGAAAAAAATATATTAAAATTAATATAAACATAAAGATTTTCACTTTATTTGTGTACAAAACATTAAAAAAAAATGAAGTCGTTTGCACTCCTTGTTTCTGTTTTTTCTGTATGTTCCAAAAAATAGTTTCTGTAAAAGAAAACTTTTTAATGGATCATGCGGCAAAAACGGGAGTGAGGTATGCCAAATAAGGCTATACTACGTACGATTATCAATGCGATATTTGTTTCGACCATAAAGTTTGAAATTTAGCACATGTAAACTTCTTTTCTAAATTTAATATCTTTAAATATATGTAATCTGAATAGTAAACTTAGCACGTACTTTTTAATCAATCCCCTATATAATATTTAAAAATTATTTTTAAACAATAACATTTATAACAAATATTTATTGCAATATCGCACCATCACAATTTTTGGATTTTAAACAAATAAATCTTAGAGATGATTATTAGGCGATTAGTTTACATAGTGTTTATGAATTTTAAAACTTTATACATTTAAAATTTATGGATTCGACATGGATTATATATGAATTCTATATTAACTCTTAATAAATTGATATAAACTCTCGTATATTTATAATATCTTTATTAGAATTAAAATTTTCAGTAAATATATAATTAATGTTAAATTAAAATTTTTCAAAATATAATTTCTTCCAATAAGAAATGTTTATTTTTGGGTTTAAAATGTTTATTTTATAAAGAAATTAAGATTGATATATGACAATTATATTAATATGATGAATAATATATTAATTGTGATTACATTATTTTATTTTTCATTTGATTAATAATTTTATGTTTTTAAAATATTTTTTATATTAAGATGAGTTGTTTTTTTTTCAAAAAAACACCATTACAAATAATTATAACATTGAAATTGAAGAAAATAAAAAAATATATATGAAAAACTGTAATTGAAAACATAATTTTAATTTTTGAAACTAAAGTAGATCTTTGTCAATAATCTTTATTTTCCTCATTGAAGTTTTTTTTATTACATAGATTTTGAAAATCTCATTTATATATGATATTTTGATAATCTTATCTTATGAAAAAAATGAGTATAATTCATCTCTAAATAACATTAAATTTTGTTAGAATTCTAAAAATAATCATAAGTTAACTTTTCCAATAAAAATGGATCTTAAATAGAATTTTAAAATTCTCAGACCAATAACAATGTAATCTCAATTTTTTTATAAAAATTAAAAATTTATGTACCAATAATTTATTAGATAAATTACATATAATATCATTTTTATTAATTATGTTATAAAGTAACACTAATTATGATGTAAATAAATAAATAATAAATAATAATTATGTTTAATTTAAAATTATATTTAAAATTTAAATAATTATTCAAAAATATTTAGTTTATTTTGGATTGAAAGTAACACTAATCTTATACTTTTATTCTTTTTAATATTTTTGTTATAAATTACAAAATTATTCTTACTATAGAAAAATTTCATGAATATATACATGTTTTGCATTTGTTTTCTACCTTAATTATAATAGTAAGTAGAAATTATTTATAAATACAGTCAATTTATATTTTATATGCATATATTAAATTGTTACTTTTTTTAGATGTTTTTTTTTCTTTAACAAAAGGGCCCTTTTTTTTTTGTTTAGATGTTTATTTCTTAAATTCGTTTATACCGCTTGGAGGAAGACAGATGAGATTCTTGAAAGCGGTCAGGCCTGCTGGAAAGTTCTGAAAAGAGCTAGTATTAAACTCTGTCTTGAGTGGAGCTAAACTCCAGGTCTGTTGCGCAAAGGAGCAGTAGAGGAAGATATGCTCCGTTGTTTCAACTTGACCACAGCGACAGCATGGAGAGACAGAGGGAAGTCTTCTTCTACTCAGGATGTCACCAAGAGGAAATGCACTTCTAAGGGTCCTCCAGAGAAAGAGTTTAAATTTATGTGGAGTAAAAATGGACCAGACTTCCTTGCACCAGTTAAACGTTGAGTCCACAGAAGGGCTTTGTGATTGCTGCTGATCTGTGATGTGGGTAACTGAGTGGTAACCAGATCTTGTGGTGTAATTACCGGAAGGGATGTGGTGCCAAGAATAAGTATCCTCACATCCAAAGTGACTAGGTCGCAAACAATGATATATGGAGCTAAACTAGGTATAACTTCTTCAACTCTTTGTGTCAGCTTTTTAGATCATCCGTGAAGAGGTCAGAGACCCGTAGATCTAGGTATTTCTCATTTATGGGACCAAAAGGCTTTATAGTCGAATGGATTGAGATCCATGAGTCTTTCCAAATCTTGATGTCTGAACCATTGCCAATAACGAGACTTAGATTATCTTTATAAGGTCTTTTCCAACTATAATCCATTTCCAACCGTGAGAAGAAGAGGGTATAACTAGTGAATATAAGAATGATTGCTTGTGGCAGTATTTGCCTTTGAGAACTCAAGCTAGGAAACAGTTTGGAGATGTGAGAATTCTCCAAGTTAATTTGGCCAGAAGTGCTTGGTTAAATAATTGGACATCTCTGAAACCCAAGCCGCCTGCCTTCCTGTTTAGGCAAGGTCATACAATCCCAAGAGACCTACGCCATCTTCTTCTTGTCAGGAATATCATCCCACCAAAATCTGGTGAGGAATGATTGAATTCCTTTACACAAGCTGATAGGTAGTTTGGAAAAATGACATGGAATAGGTGGGAATAGCCTGTAGAACCGATTTGATCATAGTCATTTTTCCGGCTTTGGAGAGGAAACGAGTAGATAAGCAAGCTGTTCTCTGATGGATTCTGTCCACAATAGATGTGAACAGGTCTTTTTTTCTTCTTCCGAAGTGTTCTAGAAACCCTAGATACTTATCATTACCGCCTTCTTTAGAGATGTCTAGGATTTTTTTTTGTTGCTTCTTTTGATTCTTGTGGGGTTTTACTAGAGAAGGTCATTGATGACGTAGCTGTATTACTAGAGTATTCTCTGTATCTATTATACGAATTGAATTTGATAATTTATATGCATTTCTTTCATGAATCTTTTAACCTCGAACTGGCCGTTTCTTTAAATTACCTGATTTGCTCCGATTTGGTGAGTAAAAGTACAAATGATCTTAATTACCAATCTACTGGTGACAAAATGATCTAGCGTATCACATCCCACGATATACAAATGAAACGATCTAAACACCTCGAGATTACATGTATTATTTATTAGATCTCTTAAGCAAATTCACGGTTCCTTTAATTGATTTCATAAGTTTCTTTAGCATTTTACACTTAACACGAACATGCATTAATCGTTTTGTGACTCTTTTACGCATAAGAACATAAAATTTGTGTGTTTTATGTTTACGTGTAAAATAGTTACAAAACTATTAATGCATATGAAATATTAAGATATAAGTATACAGAACATATCAACACAAAAACTGTTTAATTTAGTTTTTTTGTTGGACTAAATGTATTTAATTTAGTTTATATACCACCGCAGATCATCAAAGTATTAAATACATTTGGTGTGTTTATTTATCCTTTGTTTGTTCGACTGTTTGAAACGTACTGCATGCACACACTTTGATGATCTATATACTAGAGGTGCGCGCGCGGAAATCTAACTAACTTTTTTATTGATTACTCATTCCGTTTAGAATATTTATCGTTTTAATCAACTTTTTTATTTTAAATTATTTGTTGTTTTTACTTTTTAATGCAAAATTTAATATTTGTATATTTATTATTATTTTTATTATGCAACTTGATTTACTATTGGTTGAATTATGTTTAAATAGCTAATTAATGATATTTTTATATTAAAAAACTAACAAAATTAATAATTTATTAATCTGTATGCATAACTTTAAAACAACAACTATTCAAAAATAAAGGAAATATTTGTTATACAATCATTTATAACTAGATAAAGATCCGTCTGATAGGGGGTAAAAATTAAAAATTAATGTTAAAATTCTCTTAAATTATTCAAAAAAATATTTTATAATCCATAGTTAATAAATCTTAAAAAACTACGGAAAAAAATAAATAATTCCTTTTATTTGAAATTTAGAATAAAGATCCGCGTGATACATAGATGAAAAAATATTTAAAATCTTCAATTATAATCCGCGTAATTAGAATTTATATATTTAGATTTAATATTAAGATTCAGGTTAAGTTATCCAAAATTATATTTTATATTTCGCAATTGAGAAACCCGATAAACCCATTAAAATATTTTTCTTTTTTTTGATTACTTTAATCTTTTTTTATTTATAATTTACTTTTAGAAAAGGTAAATTACTTTTTGATTATTTTAATTTTTTTTATAATTTACTTTTTTAAAGGTAAATTACTTTTTGATTACTTGATTTTTTTTGTTTATAATTTACTTTTATGTTTGTTAAAAAAAATTAAGATTTTAACAAATAAATATAATTTGATACATGTCAACATCTTAAATAATCAAAGTGCCACTTGTCACAATTCTGCTAATTACTAACTTTGAAGGATTTGTATTTTTCCTTTTATAATAAATTTTTATATTTTTTTATTCAGTTTTTCTTTATGGCATTTTATATTTATATTAAATATTATATTTTGTTTTCTTTGCTTTCTTTTTATTCTTTTTTTTTTTTATCGTCCCTACATATAATGTTTTTTTTAACATTTGATTATATGTTGTGCTCTTCTTTTCACTATTTTCACTATTTATTGAACATTATTCATTGAATTTAAATACCTTTAGTTTTTTTATATTTTTTGTTATTTTCCAAATATGATTTTCTTTACTTGTCGGCCAATATTAGTTCTCGTCTTTTTGAGCTTTTAGTGTTATTATCCTTCGATCAATGTTGTTGATATTGATTCATGTTTTTCCCCCAATATTTTTTCGTCTATTTATTTTAATCCATGTTTTGAAGATTTCTAACTTGAATATCAAAGTTAGAAGTTTATATGCTGGTGACTTTACAATGTATCATCTATTATGAGTCTGTTGTGAAATTGAATTCCTTATTTTCTTAAATTTTTTATTTAGTGGTGTTTGTGATTTTTAGATGGGATCGTATTTTTAATTAACAACTTTGAATTAGTTGTAATTGTACTGTAGTATACCAATTTCCACCAACAATAGAATAAAAAGACAGTAAAATAGAAAATGAGAAAAAAGGAAACAAAAAATTACGTGTGATTTGCTATTTATTATTATTTAACTGTGTTCGATTTTAATATATGAAAATTAAATATATATATGATGTTTTTTTGTTGATGATGTGGTGCAAGAAGAAAATAGAAAAAATTATTTTATATATATAGACTAGGTGATAATTCATCCTACGGATGGGTGAGTAGATAAATATAATAGAATGATGATTACATTTAATCTAAAATTATATTTAAAAGTTTAGTAAGTATTTAAAAATATTTATTTTATTTTTGATTGAAAGTAACACTATTTTAAAAACTTTTTTATTCTTGTTATAAATAATATGATTATTTTTTCCATAAAATTTCACGAAAATATACATTTATTTTCTATCTTAATCACAATAGCAAGTATAATGATTTTAGAAATACAGTCAATTTATATTTTATATGCATATATTAGATTATTACATTTTTAGATGTTTATTTTTTGAATTCATTTGCATCTTCTTACGGCCCTAAAACTAAAAAGCCATTTGTATCCTAGTTTTTTCTTATAAATTTTATTTTCAAACCACTGATTTAGTCAAATAAAAACAAAATAATCAGTTCAGTGTAATGTAAAAAATAGGTTAGGTAAATAATAGACACAATTTCTTAGTTTTTTTTAATCTCACATGACTTTATTAAGAAAAATAAATACCATATATAATTATTGTTCATCAATTTTTTTATAATAGTCTGATTTTAGTATTGTGAATGTTAAGGATTTTTATTGTAATTTAAATTTTTTGATGTAATGTTTTATAAAGACTATTAAATGATACTATTTACGATTAATTATTATATTAGCTAGTTTTTTTATTGATTTTTAAAAGATTATATAAGATGTCTAGGTTGTTATTTGTCTATTTAATGGTCTTTTATTTTTTTTTTTATTTTACTATAGAAGTTATATTAAGAATTTGATAGTATTTTTTTTGTTAGTTTATTTTATTATTATGTATAGATTATATAAACTGCATATATTGTTAACTCTTGGTTTTTTTTGTCTTTGTAACTGAAATTTTGTGGTGTAAATTTTTTATGAGGGCTGTTAAAATTTATTGTTTATGATTTATTATTATTTTTCTGGTTATTTTTTTAAAGATTATATAAAATGCTTAGATTGTTATTTGTCTATTTACTCGTTATTTATTTCTCATATTTATTTTAGTATTATGGAAGTTATAATGAAAATTTTATACGTTTATAAGCTTATTTTATTGTTTTTTAGATTATATAAGCTTTATATATTGGTAACTTTTGGTTATTTACTTCTCATATTTATTTTAGTATCATGGATGTTATATTGAAAATTAAATACTATTTTTGTTAGTTTATTTTATATTTTTCTTTTTAAGATTCTATAAGATGTCTATATTTTTTCTTATTTTTATATATGTAGATTTGCTTAAGAAAATCATTTTTTTTATTAGTTGTTTGTAGAATTTTTAGTATAATTTTGATCAAGAAAACTATAGAGTGTAATTATTTTAAATTAATAGAGTTAAAATAATGTGATGTATCTTTGATTAAAATGAAAGATCAAGTGTCAAAAGTTTAAAACCTCTAGAATGATGTTGGCTGGATAAGAAACAAATACATAGTATTATATATATATATATATAGAGTGTAACAACTTTTTTTTTTTAACTAACCTATTTTGATCGATGAAATTTTTGCTTATTAAAAAGTTACTTGTTCAGTTAGATTATTTTGATATGTAACAGAACACATTAATTAATTAAGAATTTAAGTCGCACACAAGATGAGTTATACGGCTTGTTTTGTTGTTGTTGTTGTGTTATAGACTTATCCTAATACTAATTTGTACCATCAGTACCAAGTAACAACCAATGATTTCAGATTTTGCAAATAACCAATCAAAACCAAAAGGAAGTTGATATATTACCTTTTTAACTACTTTTGAGGTCTTGACCCAATGACCCCAATAAAAACTATGTTTTATTAGGTAATATATCAGCTTTCTTTTAGATTTGATTGGTTACTAGCTCGTAAAATTTGAAAACAATGTTTGTTACTTATCATGTGAATAGTGCTATGATTTTTCTATTCCTACATGGAAAGCGCTGATAAAATTGCGTTGAGGTGAGATTCATTTCTATTTAATTTTTTTTTTAATTACTAAGGTGAAAAAATCGTGCTGCCCAAAAAAAGATTCAATTAAACTTAAAACGGTGAACCTGAATACATGGAATTGGGCGTTTTTCCCCCATATGGGAATAACTGAAAACAAATGAAATCGAAACTAGTAGAGCTGGCTATGATGTCGGCGATGATGCCGTGGAGTTCGGAGAATGTCTCTCCGGCCGATAGTGTCTGAACCAACAGCTTGGAGTCGATTGAAACCGTCATCCTCTTGAAATCTAGCTGAATTGCTGTCTTGATTGTTGATCGGATAGCCAAACTTTCTGCTATTAGGGGTGAGTTGACGAAGGAGATCGCATCAGAGAAAGACAAGTTCTGAATACTTGATCCTCTGTTGAAGATCCAACCCAATCCCGTGATTCTTGATTCTCCTGACCAGTTTCCATATTGTAGAGTTCTCCTCTCGAGGTAACGAACTACCGCACTGTTGAAGTGGTTGCTGTTTAGGTTCCTGCGCCTTGAGCTCACCAAATTATATTAGTTATATTTATACTTCAAATTTGGAATTTTTTTAGACTAATAAACTTTATGATTAAGATAAGTCAGAATACAAATGAGATGCAATCCAAACAAGTGGATATCTAGAACTGGAATAGAAAATGAGATTAGGAGGCCCCTCCTTTGCCAAGCTATGAGCCACCGAATTGATGTGAACATGGTCAAAACATGCTTAATCTATTGCCATATATAATATATTCAATTTATAAAAAAAATTCAAATATCATACATTTTGTTTGATTATGTGGTAAATTCATGTATTTTTCACAAATTTTGTCGCTAATTTTAATCAACATTCCACTCCCGTTATATAACGATGATGGTCGATATCAGGTCCGCCAATAGTAACGACTTAGCGACCACTAAAAGGTCGTCAAAGCTACTACATTCGAAAGAATAGTTCCTTTGTTTCCCGGTTAGACACGATTCATCTTCATTTCTGTTGGCGATGGAAATCTGTCGCCATTTCCGCAGCTATATCATTTATTTTTTTTGTAGTGATAAAGAGTAATAAATATTGAAATAACATTACTATGATACAAATATTTTTTTCTGACTTGTCAACATCAGAAATTTGTATCTTTTTATTACTAGATAAACTGTGATTATTGAGTGCGATAATTAATAAAACTTAGCACCCACGATGATACGAACACCGACAAAATTTAGAAGATGCAAAAGGTTGACACTCGCAGTGAATAGGAGGATCTTTGCGCTTTTTGTTCAATTTAATCATGTGTTTGCAGGTCGCGTCTCCGTTGACGCCGCATGGTCCATCAAATTTGTCGGTATCGATGCATAACCGCGCCTTCCAGATTTTCACGTCTGCTAATTTACATCAGCCAAAAAGCATTGTTAATTTTTCTCCCACGTAGACCCTTTGTTTCCAAGTTTGTTGGGCACTGACACCAATTTCTTGGAAATCATCAATTAATACAAAAAAGAAAAAAAAATGTCTTTTTTGTCATTATAACATTTTTTTTTCTTTTTTTTGGAAAGATTTTGCAACCGTCATCATAAGTCATAACATTTCTTTCCGCCACTGATAATCAGTGTTCTAAAGTTACCCGAGTAACTAATTAAAACAAAAGAAATGTTTACCTTGAGCATGAGTCAAAACGAGGAATATGAAACATAGTAGAATACAAGTAGCACACTTTATGACTCGGAAAAAGTGATTAAAGATTCTCTCCTATTTGCATAAACTTATCGTCTGCCTTGCTCTTGTAACAAAGATGTTTGTTTTCTTTGTCAACAATCGTAATAAATATATCCAATACATGCTAAAAATAGCTTTTCCTCGTAGATTGTTGTAAAAAAGAAAAAAAAATCAGGATTGAGCCAAGTCAACGAGATTAACGGAATCTGTAGTGTTAGAAAGTTTCTTCCAAGGAAAAGGTTTTTTTTTTTTTCGTTTTGTTTTAATGGATATATTAATATCTCAATTGAACTCGTAAATATAGATATAAAAAGTTATATGCAATAAAAAAGGGCCTTGACACAGTAGCTTTCCATAGTAATGGCTAAAAAACAATCTACAATAAAACTTTTATATCGGGACCATTATATTTTATTAATTTAGCAAAATATTAATTTATCGAATGATTAATTAGATCAAGAACTTAATTTGAGACCGAAATTTTTTTTTAATGTATCGATGTATTAATTTATCGAATATTAATTTATAGAGGTTATACTGTAATATATTTTAGATGAAAGGAATTCTCCATCTTGTAAAAAATCATTTAATTTGAATATAAATTATTTAAAAATCATTAAATATAAACATAAAAGAAATAAAATATAGAGTTAATTTAATCAAGAGTTATGTAATGTAAGTTTGTTTCATTTTTTTCTGTAATTTAATATATTAACGAAGATAATTGAATCTCAATACAAATACAAAAAAAAACAAAATTATGAGATTAAAATATAAGAGAATAAGTTAAAAAGGTGTAAACAATTGAAGAAGAAAAATCATAACTATAAATAAAAAAAAGCTATCTTTCATAAATAATCGAATGCATAACCAACTATCAAAATTGAAGGATATGACTAAACAAATAAAGAAAATATAACATTAACAAATAAATATATGAAATTGAAAATGATAGGAAAAAAACATTTAAATATATGTGAAAAAGACACAAAATGATAAATCAGAATATTTTTTTAAAAAAACGTTTGTTATAATGTGAGTACTAATGAAAGTAGTATGAAAGCAAAAAAAAAAAAAATATATATATATATACATTAGAGGGATGATCAAGAAAAGAAATTGAAAAAAAGATATAAATAAAAATACAAAAATACTAACAATCAAAATGATCCAATTAAACACATATTATATACTACAAAATACTATAAATGTTTTAGAAAAAAAAAACATCTGTGTTGGCACATGTTCTCTCTTACAAGTTAGCTTTTTGTTTGATCATGAGTAATTGTATTTTGGGTGGCATAAGACTGTAAATCAAAATTTTCATTAATGCTAATTTGGATTTTTCAATTCTGAGAAAGAATAAAAAACTCCATTCCTCAACATCGTTTCATAACTGGTATATATATGTATATGTGTAGGTGCATATCCTAATCTGTAGATATATTAATTGATTTTCTCATATTCATGTAAGGATATGAATATATACAAAAACACTAAATCATAACAATTAGTTAAAATTTCCTCTTTTGGTTTATAATTTTTAAGTTATTTTATAATTTATATGTATGAAAAATATATAATTTTATGTTATTATCGTAATTAAACAAGTAATTTTGGATATAATAATTTTAATCTATTTTGGGTTTGTTGTAATGCATATATTCCTCCAAATTTAACCATAGTTAGTTATTTGTTTATGGTTTTGAGTTAGGCTAAAATCAATTTTCATATTAGGTTTATAAATACAGTCATAAATTCTGTGTAATTTGATATTTGTTTTTTTGACAGGAAAAACTTAAAATGTTGATCAATTCAATTTTGCATAAGTGACTCAAGTCGTAATCTTTTGAAAAATCCTGTGAGAAAAAAAAATATATATATATATATAATAATTGGTTTATAGTTTGCTTAGTTCTGACAATAAAATTTTAGTCATTTTGTAATTTACATATATTAAAAGTAAATATTAAATTTTTTTAATCTTAATTAAACATGACAATTTATATATAAAATTAGGATCGGGTTAGATCGGCTAAAACAATTATTGCAGAGTTTTTGGGTTGCAAAAATTCCTTTTATTATAACCACAAAATTGTTTCTAATAAAGATAAAGTTTGATTACTATTTTTAATTGCTTTTAGTTTGGTTTGTTGTCTTGGATTTGTAAATATATATATATATTTACGAAATTCTGTATAATTTAATATACTTTTTTTAAAGAAAAAATAGAAATAGAAATAAAAATATTGATTGGATAAAAGTTGCATAAGTTAACAAAACTGATAATATTTTGAAAGTTCACTTATCAGTTAGGGATTTACAACGTACTGCTAAAAAAAAATCGATAAGCTTGATTCAGTTATTTTGGTCATATTGGTTTGGATCAAGTGACATCCATAATTTCAAGGGATAATCTCATATTATTTAAATTGATATTTTGTATTATGTTAGTCGTAATATTACAAAAAAATATTTTCTAAAAGAAGATCAGATAATCAGGGTTATGCTATGTCATTTAAAAAACAAAATCTACTTATTTGATCAAATATGAAAACATGTAGAATATTTTTAATTTTCCTTTTAGTATCTATTATGTTATTTGAAATCTAAGTTTGACTGAAAATAAAAGATAGAATTGGTAATTAGAGAAATACCTTAATGATTTATCTATTAAATATTAATTATTAAAAAATACCAATCATTTTTAAAGAAATTAAGACATATTTTTAAAAAGAAATTATACTTCCTCTATTTTTTAAAGATAAATTTTCTAATATTTGTTTTTAAATATAAAAATTTTACTTTTGATAGATTTTCAATAAAAATTTGTAAACTTCAAAAATATTAATTATATTAACTAAAATACTATTGGTTAAAATTTATGGAATTTTTTCTATTACAAAAATTGATGCATTAATTTTTAAATATTAATTTTTTAATTTATGTGAAAAGTCTAGAAAATTTATTAATAAAAAACAGAAGGAGTAATTAATTAGTCTCTTGAGAATTAATGTAATACGTAAAAATAGACTTTTAAATATTTTGATATTTGCGGAAAAATAATTCAAAACATTATTAATGAGAAAAAAAAACTAAAAATAATTAGTTAATGATAATTAATCATAATAATTTTAATTCATCAATGGTATCTATGTAATTAGCCTTTGTGAGAATTAATGTACTCATGAAACCAAAAAAATTGATTTCTTAAATAATATTATAGAATTAATATTATCCATTGAATAAGTATGAATTTGCTTATTGTTTAAGATGATATATCTTGCCGCCAAATACAAGAATGGACCCAATAAATTATCGTAATAAAACGAAATACAAGAATGGATCCAATATTAATATTTATCGCAATAATTTATTGGGTATAGTGAAGGAAAATGGAATTATGCATCTATCATAATATTAAGCTATTGCTATCACTTCTTCTTTTCTTTTAAAATATAATTTTCTATCACTTCCTTTAGTAATTAATGTTTAATAACGCAAATTTTCCGAATGGGTTGCACCTTACCTAGCGTCAATGACAGAGAGGGTGATTTGGTTCACCGTCCAAGATTCGTCATCACGGTGCTTAGTTGAGGAAGAATTAGTCTCAAGAGGACTTCTTCCAACGTAATAACCAGGCAGTTTAGGCTGAGGAATCGCTGATGTTTCACTTCCAAGCATCAAAACTACGGACGACATCGGTGGTCTGTCCTCTGCAAGGTCTTGAACACATAATAGACCAATCTGTATGCATCTAAGGATTTCTTGTGCTCGAAACGTTGATAGTGACGATGACGATGAATCTACGATGGTCGGATCAACGATCTCTAGTCCTTTGCCTTCCTTCCACTTCCTCCATGCCTGCTCATTAGTAAAAGATCAAAGCTTTCAGAGTTTGATTAATCTCAACGAAAGATATCAAATTTGTTGGATTAAACTTACATAGTCGAGAAGATTGTTTTCGTCGTTCGAGTTATAGAATCCCCTATTCCTCATGCCACTGACAATTTCAAGAACCAAGACCCCAAAGCTGAAAACATCTGATTTTGTTGAGAATATACCGCCCATAGCGTATTCTGGAGACATGTAGCCGCTGAGTGACAAAAAAAAAAGTTATGAGTTCTTTCTTTTAGAGAAATAGTTATGAGTTCTTTTAAAGAAGACAAAATATATTCGTATTTTTATGTTTTGATTGCTTACTAAGTTCCAACAATCCTTCTCGTAATAGCTTCTGTCTCGTCTCTTGCAAAGATTCGGGCCATCCCAAAGTCAGATATCTTTGGAGTCATATTTTTATCAAGTAAGATGTTGCTCGCTTTCAAGTCTCTGTGGACGATCCGACAGCGTGAATCTTGGTGCAGATATAAGAGGCCTCTAGCAATACCATTGGTAATGTCGAACCTCTTCTCCCAGTTCAGCTTAAACCTTCGAGATTTGTCTACAGATCGATCACAACCAAATTACATTGAAGTATTTTCAATTGTATTCAAATGTATTTTCCAACTTCAAAAAATTGAGGCACTAACCAAAGAGATAACGATCAAGGCTTGAATTTTCCAAGTACTCATATATCAACATCTTCTCTTTCGCGTCGACGCAACAACCAAGAATTTGGACAAGATTTATGTGCTGAAGCCTAGCAATCAGCTTCACCTCGTTCTTGAACTCATTTGTCCCTTGATGTGACAACTCCGATAGTCTTTTCACTGCGATCTCTTGCCCATCAAGTAACCTTCCCTGCTACCACATATTTCATAAGATATACAGAACCCTGTCTAATAGTAGATTCTATGTCTTCTTCAGAGTATTTAATATTTTCTACCTTGTAAACGATGCCAAAACCACCTTCGCCGAGTTTATTGCAATCAGAAAAATTTTCTGTGGCTATGACAATAGCTTTGAACTCCATTAATGGAAGTTCCAACTCCTCTGTTGTGTTCGCTTCAGACAAGTGTCTCCTACTTGATATTACCACCCCGTTCATTAGCAACTCTTGGTTTCTCTCTTGATACACTGTTTCCATTTAGAGAGGAAAACAATCAAAACATACCAAAAATTTACAAAAACAAAAAAAAAAGAATAACAAGTATACCAATAGGTGTTGCAATACTTCTATCTTGCTTTTGCTTTCTTTTCCAAAAGCAGAACATGCTGAAACTTAGAAGAACCACAACGCTGATTCCAGTAATCAAACCTATGATTTTTCTACTTATGTGACTCGCCTCCTCTGAAAAACAAGTGAAAGAGTCGTGATCAAAACTAAATTTGTTTGAATCGTGACAAAAATTTGTCACTCTTATCTTCTATATGGCTGTTGATGGTTGGCATGATGAGAGGTATAATTTATTTAACCGAATATTTATTTTTGTATGATTGTATCACGTCCCCTGTATAGGCGTGTTGGGTGTTTTTTTTTGTTCTTATTTTCTTATATTCAGCGTGGCTTGGTGGATGCAAGTTTCCCAACTGTTTATGCATCCCTTTATCACATCTCTTCCGATCCTATTTGCAAAAATACTATGATGTAAAAACACATTAGTTTTAATAATACCAACAAACCACAGCCCTCTCATAAAGTTGCAAGTTTTCAGAAATTACATTTTAAATTTAGAATAGAAAGAAATCCGTAGGAGTGAGCAAAATAATGAAACACACAAGTTAATAGACGGAAAGAGATAATAATTAAAAGATTTTAAATTATAATTAGGTTATGATAGTTTCATTATAATTATTAAAAGTTTAATAAGTTGCATATAAAATTATTTGTATATTATAATTAAAATAATTAGTAAAATGAATGAATGCAGTTAATTGTTGTTAAAAATGTGAATATAATTTTAAATAGAATTACAAAGACTTACAATAATTTTACCATATGCTAAAGAGCTGCATAAACAAGTTTATTTTAGTAATTTTGTTTAACTACCTATATATCATAATTTTACTATTTTGTTTGCCGTGTAAGCTGCGGAGAATTATCTAGCTATATATATATATATATATATATATATATATATCAATATAATTTTCTTTGTCTTTTTCGAGAAAATATACTGTATAAACTTTTTGTCAAGAGCCCAAACCACTACCTAATTTCTTCTTTCACCACGGAGTCGAAAGGATTTTTTTATGGATATACTGTATGGATAAGTCTAAAACTAAGATTCTATAATTTAAAAAAAAAAAAAAGAACTTTCGAAGTTTGTTTGTACCAATAACTGCTGCTGTATAGATAACTTTTGATTGCAAAAGAACTTTCGAAGTTTGTTTGTACCAATAACTGCTGCTGTATAGATAACTTTTGATTGCATTTTTACATGATAACTAAAACATTGCTGTAAGAAAAAAAAAATTGTTTATCAAGACCGCATACTATGATAACTTATACTTCTTTTTAAACTTCACCAAAAAAAAACTTATATTTCAAAATATTTTTTATTTTATTGTAGATAATGCAATAACTCTAAATCTTTAATAAATTAGCTCAGAAAAATATTAGTCTTCGACAAAAAGTATATGAGAAAGTGTACTTTTCAAAAATCAATCACAATCTAAAGTATTTAAATTCATCTAATATCATTGGGTTACTTTTTGGTGTTAAAAAAATCATTGGGTTACTTTTTATATTTTTAATATTTGATTTCTCACGAATTTTTTAAGTTTTTTTAATCACATTTAAATCGTATTTGCGGATCCGGATCTGAATGCATAGCTCTCAGAATTTTGATAACGGATGATATGATCCACATCGAAATAGTTAATCTCCAGATTCCCATTAAATTTCAGAATATTTGACATAAATATAATTCTAGGAGGAAGGCAAACCGAGATCAGCAGCAGCCATTCTGACATAAAGATCTTGACCGCCAGCAACGAAATTCCTGACATCCTCGAGCTCTTGCGTCCAAATTACACAACCTATCCCGCCATTTCGAATATCCGCATTTGCAAATGCTGTACAATTGCAATCTTGAAGGCATTTCTGTTTGCATTCTTTCGTACCAATTCTTCGGTCCACAATTGCCTTCGTAGTATCTGGCAACTTCATCTTTTTCAGTCTCAAAAACTTATCTCCTCTGCAGCTAAGTGGCGTCCTCCTCAAACACCCACTCGACTCGTCCCTCAACTCCCACTGCTGCTTATTCCAGGGATTAAACCCTCGAATACAGTTACACTCAGGTGACATATTAGTGTCACAGTAAGCATACGGCCCACACGACAGGTACAAATCGCATTGGATGTCCATTGGTGAAGACCAGAATACGATCCACCCCCATGCTGGTGGAATCCATGTGAATCGCTGAAGATACCCTTCGTTACTCAGTGTCAATCTCGAGTAGATGCTGTGATTGGTCATTCGGAACGTGTAAGCGACCTCTTCTCTGTTCTCCGTGAAATTGTAAACCATGTAATTCAACTGCTGCTCCCCTGGTATGCCACTAATTTGAATTCCGTTCCATGGCCCGCTTCGGTGAAGCTGAAAGTCGTCTTTCAATAGAAAAAACTCAGGGAGTCCTCGAGTTTCGAGTTTGTATGAAAAATTTCCGCTTGATGGATCTTCTAAGCTTTTCCAAGATCTAAGGAATCTGTTGAGCCCTGTTTTTCGATCCACACCAAGTTTCATCTCCGGAAGTAAGGTATCCGTCGGGTAATCAAAACTCTGCCACAAGAATTTATTTGGGTCGTTGTTGTTGGAGTATCTCATCACGAAATTTCCGTTAGCAAGAAGCTCTGCCACCACCGGAGATCTCACATTTCCTCTAGTAAGATTCGTCGACCAGACAAGGTTACCGGACTGATCGAGGAGGACAAGGTTCCTGTCGGAAATTTTGAGGGTTCCGACAGAATTTGATAGAGGGTTGTCTCTGTTGGCAACCCATGCGTAGGTTCTTTCGGGGACTTTCTTGTACCATATCCCGAGATACCAACGAGAAGTTGAGGTGATTTTGAAGAAACCAAGCTCGAAGACATCCCCCGGAGATACAAGTGTTCTGTTGCTTGAAATTGTAAGAGATTCTGTAGACAACAGAGTGTTGAAATAGATCGAAAGGGCAGGATGAAATAGAATCAAGGCAACGAAGAGGAGCAAGAACGAGAAGGTGAAAGAACGGTGGTAGATGTTTCGTACACCTTTCATCTCGCTCCACCACTTTGTTTCTTACCCTTAAAAGATCTATCTATAAACTTTTTCGCGTACGATTGACCTAAGCCAGTGAAAATAGTTTTGGTTCTAAATTGCACCCCTATATTTATATATTACCCATAAGTTACGTTCGCACGAAAATCCGTAATTTCATTGTTATCACGAACCTAGCAGACAAGCAAAAAGTTGGGTTCCATATTCCATGACTTTTCCATCCTTTCAGTTAATTCATTTCCACAAACTTCTATCATTGGTCAGCAACTTTGAAATCAACACGTGATTAGCTTCGCAGGCTGCAACATAACATATGTTGTTCAGCAAGTGTGGTGTTCTCAAAGTTACATCCGTCGATACATTCAATGTATGTTAGACGATTGTCGTACCTGTTGTTCAACGATTTTATAAGATTATAAGATCATACTACTGGTAAAGACATAGTTGATTTTGTTTAAAATTAATTGAATTAATTGATCGTATATTCGTATCAAACAAAAAAAAAAAATTTACAAAGAAAAGAAAAAAGAAAAATGGAATTATAAGTTTTTGTTCATATATATTTAATCAACCCAAAAAAACAGTCAAGCAAAAAAAAAAAAAAAATTGTATAAATTAATTTTTTATAGAAATTAAATTCGATTTAAGTTTGTATCAATTTTTAAATTTATCGTATTTTACTAGGAACACAAAGTTTTAAATCAAATATCTGACAAAAGAAAGTTTTTAAACCAAAACTGACACTAAAAGTCTAAAGCCAAACTCGGATCGAAACCAAAGCGCAAAGCCGGTAGAAACTGACAAATGACATTCCATTTTAGTTCAGTTTCTATTTTCAGTAAGATGAAAATTCGAAATTCAAAAATAAATCAAAGTGAAAGCTGGGTTGGATACGAAAATTAGAAAAATCTTGTATATTTATTTATTTTTACTTTTTTGGTTAAAATTCTTTCATGAAACCGTTGATTTTTTTTAATTTATTTAGTTTCATATACCTCAAAATATTATTCAATAGAATAGCCGTTGTTGCCAAAAAGAAAAAAAAACATTATTCGAGGTGTCAATTAGTCCATAGGCTAGTGGTCTCTCTAGTATTCACCATGCAACCTCTTTGAGATCAAGGTTCAATCCGCAAGCTGGTGGTCTCTCTAGTATTTACCATGCAACCTCTTTGAGATCAGGGTTCAATCCGCAAGCCTCCCACGTACCGAACATAACTATTACTATCTCTAAAAATTATAGTTGATATTTAAAGTTTTAACACACTAATTAAAAAAATTATTTTATTTTATTTTTTCTAAATTAAAAAAAAAACTGTTTATTACTTAGAATACAATTTAACTAATAATAAAATATTAGATATATAAGATAATTGATTACAGACAAATAAATGTTAATTAACTAATATTACATTATAAACTGATAATATCAAATAATTTGATACAATATTTTTTCTCTAAAACATTAATTATTATGAGATAGAAGAAGTGTAAATATGTTGATATTTGCGCTTATGTGCATTTATAAATGTGGCTAATATTTTTTTTTCAAACTGTATTTTTAAAAATACATGAACCATAAACCAAGGAGAAGAGAGAATTGAGAGAAAAAAAGATTTATAATAATAATTTTTTTTTTAAAAATACAATTTAAATAAAATAAAAAATTATTTTCCTTGGTTGGGTTCTTCCACATTTTACACACAAAAAAAAAAAACATTAGAGCAATCAAACAGAAAGATTTTCTTATCACAATGTGGGTTGATTGACCGTCACGCGGGGATAGAAAAATAGGAAAAAAAAAGAAGAAGAAGAACCAGATAAATTATTAGCCCCAGAAACACGACACTTAAAACAAAGATTCAATCCTACAACCGAGAATCTGATACAAACAATACATTGTAACCATTCTTATCTCATGTCTACTACTCCGCATTTGTCTCTCTCTCTCAATTGCCACAGTTTCTCTTTAAAGTCGATAGAGATTTTTAATCTTGTTTTCTCTTATTTTCTAAGTTAATGTCGAAACTCGAACTTCCAAATCGATTTAGGAGTTTTTATTTTAAATTTTAAAATTTGATTCAATTTTAATTTTAAAATTATTTTTAATAAAAATTAAATACATTTTTATAATTTATTAACGGAATAAATGATGTTAAACAGATATAATTCATCGCTAATAGTATTTATTATTCCGTCGAAAATTGTGGCGGCGTACTCAAAATCCACTTTTGAGGTTTTTAGTGTTAGATAAAATTAGTTGATAGTTAAAAGTATTAATAAAATATTTTGGAAGTTTAAAGTATTAATGCATGTTATTTAACGGTTTTTATGCTATTTTTTTCTATAAATCTATATATATTATTAAAAGATTCTAGGGATTAAGAAAAATAGCTAGGAATTACAGAAGTTAGTAGAATAATCAAAATCTTTTTGTAACATCTTCTGGTAGGTTATAAATACTAATCACCCCACTTTTGTAAACTGTACATGAACAAGTGATATAAAGAGAATTTATATAAAGAGTGTTCGTCACAGGTTTATACTCTCTCTAAAAGTATTTCAAGTATTTTCTAATTGTTCTTCCATTACTTTATTCGTATTTAGATGGTTTGTTTCTATTAGATTTTTTGGATATTAGACCATCCCCAACAATAGAGAAATCCAAAAGAGATTCTAAGATATAAAATATTAATATGTTTATAGGATTATAGTTATGTAATTAAATTTTAATGTTTAATCTATTTAAGTCAATCATAATAGTACAATTATGGGAAAACTGCCAAAAAAATCCCAAACTTTTCCATTTAAACCATTTT
>OVBI01001688.1:8011-29886 GCA_900406495.1 Sisymbrium altissimum
TAGAAAGTGCACTCACCAAAGCTCACACCGCTCACCAATTTCGCCCAGAAGCCCTATCGCAATATCTTCTGGTCAACTTCTTTTATACTGCCATCTCAGTAAATATTCAAACTTCCTTTTATGGATCTTCACGAATCTATTAGCCTGCTTCACCTNCAGGCCCAAGCCCGTTTTGTCAGTCCAATCCAGCTCGTGAACCATGAGCTAACACTTTTCATATTTTTTTATAGGTTGTCATTTTCTTAAAATCATTTTAAAATTTTGAGTTATAACACATACATATTTTTGTAAACAATTATTGTATAAATGGTGTGTGTAATTTATATATTAATTAAATAAGATAAGAAAAATTAGAAAAAATCATATGTGATCAATTGTATAATTTTATTATATAAATTGTATGCTATTTTCTTAAATATAACGTACACAACAACTCGTCAATGTTAGTTACATAGAATGTGTGAATTAATAGATTAGGACATGCAGAAAATCATTATCAGGTGTTACTTTTAAATTGGGTCTATAATTATTGGACCTTAATCTTCTATATGAGATTCTCGGTAGGCTATAGCCGAGTCTTTCCTCCTACCGTACTAGATGATCAAGATTTTTTTTTCTGTTAGGTTCTGAACATAATACAATGTTGGAGACAGACTGAACACTTATGAATTTAAATCTTTCGTTGAATCTTGGTCCAATATTCAAAGTTTGGTTTGTCTATAAAAACTTTTGATCCTTTTCGTTTTCTCCTACATTATATGCTAGAGAAAGATAATCAAAGATACTTACAGGACATTCTACATAATATCCACCTAGATGTACCTACCAAAGTAAGCAATAATGAATTCAAATCTTTTAATGCAAAATCTTGTTAAATTTTGGCGTGATATTCAAAGTTTGCCTTGTCTATGGAGACTTTGCGATCCTCTTTGTTTCCCTCGTATATTATATAGAAAGTCAAAAGTGCAAAAATACTTATGGGACATGCTTCTTGATATTTAAATGAACAATAGTAAATTCATATATTTTGTTGGCAAACTTTCATTAAATTTTGGTTTGCCGTTATATGGCGACTTGTGATCCTTTCTGGTTATATTATGTAGGCAAGTGAACAGTTCAAAGATACTCATGAGACATGCTTCTTAATACCGAATCAAACGTACCAAATTTTAGGCTGAGATGATTTCGGCAAGGAAAGAAAAAACACATGATCTAATAAATGAGGTAGATTCACTTCTCAAAGTTGATGTGCGTAACTATCCACACCTAATAGCATAATCTTATTGAGGACTATATAACGAGGAAGAAGATACAAGCAAAGTGTTTTCCTCACAAACTCTTTATAAAATCCCTCTCTACTTTTTTTACCAAGAAAGAAAAACTTAAGAAAAAAAAAATAGAGGAAATATTTCTTGAGGCACAAACATGCTCTAATATCTTAGTTGTTCCATTTTTATTATCTTCTCCTTGTTACTTTTGCTATCCTGATTCAGCCGCTACCACAGCTTTGGACTCTTGTCCACGATTCTTTGGAAAAATCGAGATCCAGTACCCCTTCGGAATCGTAGAGAGATCTTTATAACTTTTACATCCAATGCGCATTTCATAGCCCAGTCAAATTCTTAAGTAATCCACATTCTTCTTCATTTCTGGAAGTGATAGGAATTTTGATGATAATTGATACATGTGACCATGACCCATCATCACTACCATATCCATTTGGTAGGGAGATCTTGCATTTAATGTAGAAGTTATAAAGATCTTCCTACCAAATGGATATAGTGATGACAGGTCATGGTCACATGCATCAATTATCATCAAAAGCCTAACCCTTCCAGAAATGAACAAGAATGTGGATCGCTTATGAATTTTGACGGGGCTAGCATTGCTTTCAAGCAAACCAATATCCTCTTGTCAATCTTGAAAAGTCAGTCTTTCAGTATGAACAATATTTCTTCCCTAACCACCTTAGGCTGCAACAATAGTTTAGTAGAATATGAGAGTAGAACCCTTTTACAATATAAGTTGCATATGCAAGAATAAAACAGCATCTGGGATCACTAATGCAACTTGTGCAGTCTCGCTCATCCAATCGAGTTAGATCTTTTGCTATCTTACAAAGAAGTCAGTTATTAGTTATTGCGCTCCTAATAACATACCTTTATTAAACCTTCAAGCTTTTTAAGAAGAGCAACAAGTGCTCCTAAGTTGATATGATGTGAGCTTATTTCTTCTTTTACACGTTTATGTGACATATTGGTTTTAATTTGAAGAAACTGATATATCTTTTCATAAACAGCTTCCAATATCTCATATTCCTCGACAGTGGCGGTCCTAAAAATCAAATTAACTGGAGTCAAAATATTGATCAACAAACAAAAAATGTTTAAAACCATGTCTCATGATTATGCATTTATCCATCCGGTTTATGTGCTTTCATGATGATTAGTGAGTAATTTCCTTATTAAGCTCATGGATAAGGTGATTAGAGTTTGCTAGTGTTTATTTGTTTGATTACTTCTCTTTTGATTGTTCTTAATGCTAGATTAGAGCCAAAATCTATTTCTAGATCTTAGGATTCATCATGCATAGAAGGTGTTTGATGAAATTCATGAACCAAATCAATTGAGTGTTTTGCATGTTAGCCAGTGAGAGTTGATGTTAGGGTGTTTAGTTTGCATGATTAGGTTTGATTTAATGCATGTTGACCTTGATTCAGTCCAATGAAAGTTGATGATTGATCTTGGTTTACATAGGTTCATTTTGAGAATGTCTTGAATTACCATTGTCCCTATTACTTAAGAAAGTTCCTAATTGAGTTTAACAATCTCTAGTTGCCAATTAATCACCTATATGTCATTAACCTTGATCTATGAACTTAATACTTCTTTGATTGATTGAATTCCTATGTTTTGTCATTGCTTACTCTGTTTTTCTTTGTTGCTTTTGTTTGTCTTGTTTGCTTGTTAGATCATCTTATTTGCTTTGTTAGGTATTAGATAATCATTCCAAATAATCTTAGATTAAACTTTCATCATGTATCTCTACTGAGTTAGTTCATTACCAAGTGAATTTAACAATCTTACTACAAGGTTTTGATTAGGGACAAAACCCTGTTATCAAGTATATGTTGCATTAGCAATGGTCTTGCCTCAGAAACGATTATATTTGCCCATTCTCAGGGAGGATTTTGATCAACCAGAGTTCATGATTCCGGTTACAGTTTGGATGATGGCTCAGGTTCGTGTGAACTTGCTTGATAGTTTTGTCTTCTGTACTCTGAAACTTATTGATTGATCCTATATAAAATGTGGACAGGTCTTTCAAGTTAATATATGTCTAGCCTTGTACTCATGGGCCCAGAACTTGTTATCACTAGTCGGTTACAACAAGATATGTAACCCTCAGTCAGTGTGGATCTCATCCTGTAGTTGGTTGAGAAGTGAGTCTGAAATTTTCCTTTGCTATATATATACAATTATCTTATCTTGTTTATCCAATTTTCTAATCAGAATTTTTATCGCATCCGGAGCTCGGACCATACTTGTAAAAGATGCATTTCAGAATGGAGAAGCGCGACTGGTTACACCTCCTTTATTTGAGATCTTGCAGCAGCGTACATTCCCTGCTTCATTTGCCAGAGTAGAGGGAAAGTAGTTTTAGTATTAAAATAGTTATAAGACAAAACCTTGATGCATCTGTCTGATCATGACAAGCATGGCCTCCGTCTCTATGTACATAGGATACAAAGAGGTCTGAGGCAATTTATCCCTTGTTGAAGGAACTAGCTCTGGTGCACCAAGAAGGGAGGCAATGAAAAACGTCGCTCAACAGATATTCGATTTTTTCTCTGAAATTAGCTGGGGAAGAAGGTATCTAGTAACAAACGCAACCATGAATCCCTGAGCTTTCTGCTTCCCTCCAAATAGGGAGTTCTAGTGAGTTAATGGTGTTACAAGAAATCTTGTTTTAGCCAAGAAAGCTACAGCAATCGCTATTTGGTGTTTGACCAAGAACGTTGAATGCTGCATTCACTAGGACGATGTTTATATGAATAATCTACAAGCTAGTGTATTTTCTCTTCTTAAAAAGCTTGTAGACGAATTGAAGGATCATTTCCTCACACTATCATCGTCACCGAGTGATACTCTCACTCTCCATCGAATGATGAAGAGCTTCATGGTAAAGGTAATAATGACTCTTACTCTATCTACTGATCAGTTTTAATTTTCATCTCTGACCTAACCTGTGATGTTTGTAGAACCAAAAATGCATCACGAAAGGAGGATCCCAAGCTTTTCTTTATAAAGAAGCTGACAAGTACATCAAAGAGATCTCAGGGAGACTACCCCGTGGAAGTGGCTAAAGGTACAGCCATTATTGCTGTGGTTCTGGTTCTAGTTGCCGCTGCTATAGTTGTTCTATCTTCCAACCCCGAGTCTACAACGAAGCTGATGAACCTGGTGGGCTCATTCGAGTGGCACAAATCAGATAATGAGTGGTCCATTAGATTTGTTCGTCTGAAAAAAATAGCAGCTTTAGCTTAGGAAGTTGATGTTTGTTATTATATAATCACTCAATAGTTTTATAATCCTTAATTTATCAATATCTAAATAGCCGCATGCATTGTCAACCACAATTATTACGAACAACAAGAAACAAATTTTATTTTCATATACTGTTAAAGAACACAAGAATATCACGTCCTTATTTTTTTTACTAATAACCCTGGAAAAATTGTTACTTTCGCGCTTTCTTGATTAAGGTAGAATCTCAAATTATGAAAGTTTAATTGGGGTAGTTACTATTTCGTCCCATTATTACAATGACATCTCAAACAACTTGTGAAACCACCACAAGAGATAAGTACACAAGTGACTTGATTTAGACTTCCACTACATGACCAGCACACAGACACACACACATTATGCATTTATGCCTAGCATCTTCACTAAAAGATTATGCCAATCTTTAACAAAACTAAAGAGTTTTAACAAAAGACAAGCACATACTTCTTCTTTTTTTTTGCTTAATATCTTTTCGCCCAGAAAATATAGTTTAAAAGATTAAGAGTATTAAGAACACACAATACCACATAAAACAGCTCAAGCCTGAACTCGTTAACATTTTTTCCGGTGAGCCAACCCGTGACCGCGTTAGTGACATCCACAAGAACCGTACTGAGGAAGAAACCTAATGCGGTGGAGAACCACCCCAACGCAGTGCTGATGCTCTTCATACTCGCCGGAGATTCCCTATAGAAGAACTCTAACATTCCTCCAAGAGTCAACATATCCGAGAAACTCAGCAAAACATACTGAGGCTGTAACCAGAACACAGAGATTTTGGTGTTCTTGTGAACCGCCTCATGTTTTCTCTGAACCTCCACGATGGCTGCTATCATCATTGAAACAGAGGTAAGAGCTAAGCCCGCTCCTATGCGTTTCAAATTGAAGCTGGAAGACCTCTCATTGTTACTCGATGAGATCCTTTTTCCAAAGAGTTCGTAGAAAGCTATAGAAGAGAGCATAAATAAGAGAGCAATGGCGTGGAGGGAAGCGGGGGGAACCTCAAAGGAATGCGTGAGTTTTCTGTTCATCAGCATGCCTTGTTGTACGGAGAAGGTCGATAGTTGTGCTAAGCAACTGTTCATTACAATTGTGCTCGCAAAGATTGGCTGGAGAGCTAGAAACGTTCTTGTTTCTTCAACTTCTATTGCTGAGATCTTGTTGTTGAGCTTCGCTTTGTTCAAAAACCTGAAAATCAAATACCAATTCCGGTCGTGAGGCTCTAATTTTTACTGAAACATTATTATGTTATAGCGACTTTGAATGTCACATAAATCGTCTATCATTAAATCAAAGTTAAGTTTGATAAATACAGTTACAACAATCTATAGCTTCTAAAACAACCATTTTTTATATATTTCTTATAACAACCTCAATCATATTTAGTTAGTCTAATTTTCTATCTAAATCCCTTTCAATGGAAAAAATATTATTTTATTTTTAAAAATATATTTATTGAAATCCATGCCACAATCAAAATCTATGAAGTTTATAGTCAATCATATTTAATTGTAAATGGGTCGGTCCCAAACGATGGTTTAAAGTCATTGTTTAAACTGGAAGAAAAAAAAAAGAAACAGGGAAATAATTCCCTAAAACGTTTAGTTTTGTTTTAGGACGTAACTAGGAGTCCAGGACTTAGATATGTTAGTGCGTATAGAAAAAATATGAAAATATGTGTTTAGAATTACTTGAATTTGTTGTGATGAATGCTTTTGTCGGTAGAGTTAATACTCTGCGTCATCTCTGCATCCGTTACAAACCTATTTCGGTTTCTTGCGGCAGAAACAAACACATTCGCAATTCTCGTCAAAGGGCTTCCTGTTGGACGCTTGAACCGATAGATCGGGAATCCCACAGCGAAAATAAAGAGGGCAGAGGCTAAAATCACGGTACAGATATCGAAGCTGGTGCTCCATCCTTTGTTCTCTTCAATCCAAACCATAATTGTTACCGCCAAGAAACCTCCAAGGCAGATAGAGAAGAAATACCAATTAAAGAATCCTGAGATAAGTCTCTGTCTCCGACTATCAAGCTGGTCGCCTCCATGAGCAGGCAAAGAGGCTTTGACACCTCCAACACCTGTAGCTACTGCATAAAGTCCGGTGAACAGAACCACTGACTGAAGACTCGAAGGAGTGTTATCACCTTGAGGTTGTAACTTAGGGATATGAGCTTGGAGGGTCAACAAGAACAAGCCCTATAAAAAAAGGAGTAAACCTTTAAGTTCTATATAAAATTTTGGATTACTTTAAATGGAGTTCTTTTTAATTATACCAGGAGTTCAATAGCACAGAAAAGGACGAAAGCGGTGAAGCGAGTGAGATAAGAGTCGGCGACAAAACCACCAAAGATAGTGAGCAAAAACGATGTTCCTGTGAAATTGGTCACCATGTTCGATGCTTTGGCTGATGAGTAATGCAATGATTTCGTAAAGTATGTGATGAAGTTGGTCGAATATGCTAAGAACACCATATTCTCTATCATCTCCACAACTACAATATCACACATCAAATATTTTATTAATAGTGAATAAATATCAATTTTAAAAGGTCTATTTAGTTGGTTTTTAGAAATTTACCACAAACAATGGAAGCAGCTTTAATCCCACCATGTTTGCCAGGGATTGCCTCTGTACCTCTCCAATCTTCAAACTTCTCTTCCATCTCATTCTGCATCTCTCCGGTTCCTTACAAAAAGGATGAATGGATAGGTATTTTGTTGTGTATTTTTTTTATGTTTGTACCTTGAAATTACGTACCGATGGTGGTTTGCTTTTTGTTTAAGTTTATATAGAAAACTAACATACGTGAGAGATGTAAAAACTAAAGTAATTAAGAGCAGATATGGAGCGCAATTACTATTTATTGACCTGTTTTACAAGTGTCCACTGGTTTGGATTTTGTTTGGACATTTGCAAATAATGGCATTTTATCTTTCCATTTTGTTATACGTTTAGTAAATTTGTTACATATTTCTTAAAATAAGTTTGAAAATTTCAAGAATAAATCTTTGTTTCTTTAAATGATTAAATAATTATATTCGTTATTTTAAATTCATGTATTGAAATTTATTGTCTAACATAACATGGAAGTGATGGTGTAGCTACTGGATGATATCCATGTATCAATTATAGAATATTCCAAATCTTTAGAAAAAAAAATGCTCTAACTTAACTTTTTAAGTAGTATTGGATATCATGCAGTCAGGTCAAAAGGTTCATGCATCTGCCTTTTTTTTTCGTTTCTTATATTCAGAAACCAAAATATGCCAAATAAATCAGAAATTTCTAGTTTTTTAACTCCCAAGGAAAGGAAAAACATTTACAAGACTATTATATTGTTTAACCAGCAAAAACTTTGAGATTTGTTGTGGTAAAAGAAAAAAGTTGTTGCTGGGTTCTCAATGGACGACAAAATCTCTGAAACAGTGTTAAGATACATACATGGAATTTTGGTTACATAGGACAGTTGTGTGAACTATTCTGAGGTCTTAAAGGCTCAAGTTACAATTTTAACCATATAGTTTTCAACCAGCAATAAAACGCGCCTCATTAGCTGCGTCGTTGCCCCAAGCGCAATTAAAGATGAACTAATATTCAAGCTTGAGACAGAATATCGATTTCATAATCAAAACTGCAATTCCTAAAGTTTCCCAGCGTGTCGGTCTCTTTTGTGTCAGTTAGTTGTTCGGGCGAGTTCCTTATGGACCAAGCAAATTAACTAAACATGGACTTTCATGAGTACCTATCATTAATTTTCTGGCTCTGTTTTGTTAAAATTGAAGTGATATGGTGGTGGAATAATAGTTGTAGATTGACATGTTTGGAAGAATGTCAAAACATTTTTGATTTCTTTAATAAATTTTAATTAATAAGAAATTAGTGTGCAGAAAGAAAAGCACATAAATGATGAAGGAAACATGCAAAACAGTCCATTTTTTGTTTGTAGCTTTCTAAAACTAAGGAATTAGCTGTGATCTCAAACCTCTAATTGTCATCATACATATCATATATATAATTTTATTGAAAGAATGTTAAATTATTATCCAGTCCAAAACAAACTTTTTTACAGATGACCTATACATAGCATATATGCAGACGAAGCATCCTCTAAATTTTTTTTTTCGTGAAAGACAATGGTTTCTGAGCTGATCTGATATGTTTCCCGCACAAAAAAATTCGGAGAAAGAGTATATTTAAAAAAGAAAAGTTTAAAGAATCTTTTTAATGATGACATCATCTTATCGTAATCACCTTCAACTTGCTGTCGACCGACATTTTATTTTTATCGATCCCAAAAGTAATTATTTCCGACAACTCAAACGCGGATCTTGGTCATCTGATCCGAGACGAAGAAACTATAATTCTGTCAGTCATGAAAACTATGTTAGGAGAAATTTTGGTAAAGAAAACTCATTTAAAAATGAATTAAAATATAATATAAAATTTGAGCGAAAAGTTAAAACATTTTAGTTGAAAACAATATATATATATATGAAGAAAAAACGTTAACGGCAACAAGTATAGAACATTGAAAGAAGTACTAACAGTAAACGTGGGCATGAACGAGAAGGAGAAGGGGGCGCGAGCATGTGGAGTTGTGGACCGACAAAGGGAGCGGCGGAGGCAAAATGGAATGGGTTCCACTCACTTCGGTATGGAGTTTACGTGTAACTGTGTAAGAACCGTTACAAATAAATATTATTATTTTAAAAGAAAGTTGTATAAAACGCATCTACTTCTCCAATCCAAAAATCGAAAGAAAAATGGAAGCCATAACCAAATATGGGTCGCATTTTCAAGCTCTTGTTCATTTCCGGCTACCAAACTCTGCCTCGGTCATCCCGGCTCGCTATCTAACTTTTCCTACAAACCCATTGCCTAAAACGTTGGTCGTAACTAGAGCTAGACCGAACATTAGTGATCATGAAGCGGAAAATCGTCCATTGATTCAGTTTCCGCCCTCTCTATTAGATGATCGCTTCCGTTCTGTTTCCGTTGATCATTTGGTATGTACATGATATGGCCCCTTTTATATCCTAAATACATAAAATCGTTGCCGTATAAAACTAAGTTAGTCACAAAATGTTTGTTTACAAGTTTAGTCGAAGTGTATAAAAAACATAGAATAATATTACGATTTTAAAATCTTATCGACTTTACATTAAGCGCTATTAATAAATTTAAGATCTTAAATATTCAGCGATTTAAAACACCTCTATTAGTGGGTTTCTCAAATAGAAACTATTATACTCTCATATACTTTCTCCCACATGTATAGTTTTCTTATCGGTTTAGCTTTTCTTAACATAATAAAATTTAATTATACAATAAAGTTATACTTGAGGCAAAAAAAAAACAAAAACAATAAAGTTATACTAAAATAGTAATATAAAAGGTTTGAGTGACCTAATAAATTATTTTAACTAATGGCAGTGTTTTTAGAACATCTCTATCTATTTGGAGGCTCATTTGAAGTTCTTTACCATTTTACAGTATATTGATATTTTATTATAAATTAATTATGTAATTAAAAGAAAAAACCAATTAAACCATTTAAAAAGAGATAACCTCTAAAGTATTATAAATATTGCTTCTTTCATAACTGGTTCTATAACTTCTCTCTTATATTTTATTTTTCTTTCATTATTTTCTTATTGAAAATCTTTTTCAAAACTGTGCCGTAGAGATACTCCGAAGACTTTAAAAATTACGATACACAATTTATAGAAAAAGTTGTACCTAAAAAAAACCAAAAATATTTGAGTTTTTGACACATTTTTTCCCTAAATCTTATATATCTACTTTGGTTCAACTTTCAGTTTGTTTTGTTTTCTACAAAAACTCATAAAGTGTTCCTAGAGTTAAAAGAAAACAAAAACCTTCTGTTTAACTTCATAATGTTTTTAAAACCGGATCAGAAGCTAAACCAGATAATTATTTGGGTTACGGTTTAATATGATATGGTCGGATAGAACTTGTTTCACAAAGTTTATATATATATATTAATTTCTAAATATATAAATATAAAAATAAATATAGTAAATATTATCTATAATTATAATTGAGATATTAAATAACTTTAAAATTAATATTTTTATAGATATTAAAATTAACATTATTTATTGATATTAAAATTAGAATATATGATTTTGTTGCTTATAAATAATTTTATAGTATCAAAGATACTTATATGAAAAAGTAAAAATTTTAAAGAAAATAATGTAAATAAAATTAATATTTTACAATATTTATTAAACGAGAGTTAACTGTTTCAATTAGTTCATCCGGTTCACAGGTTTTTAATGGTTTTTAGTAGTTTTTTTATTTGGTTTAATAACTTTTGAGTTTGATTGAAATCCAACCCAGTCATATGTTCGGTTCATAGGTTAACCCAGTCCGACCACCCGTCTTAAAAACACTCGTTCATACAATACAACTTATCCCCAAATTACAAATAAAATATTCTAGACAAGCTCTTAAATTTTTATTTTTACAAATAGGTTGTATCAATGCGAATGTTTCTAAACTTATACAGTTATACCATAAGCACGGCCTGCTCTTAACATCACATGATAATATTATTAGGAAATGAATGGACTTGGGAGAGAGATTGAGTCACTTAAGCCTAGAGTGAGTGACAAGCTGGTTTGTTCTGACACGAAGGAGAGGATTCTTTTAATCCATACGCTAGTCAATCTTGGAGTCGCTTACCATTTTGAGAAAGAGAGCGAGGAGTTCCTGAAAGATGCTTTCGAGAAGGTGGAAGATATGACCGGCGGAGAAGAGGATATGTACACCATTTCCGCCATCTTTCGGGTCTTCAGGCGATACGGTCATAACGTGTCTTCCGGTAAGTAATTTTCTAAACCAGAACTATATCGACAGAGTTAGATTTTTCTATATATGATTTTAACTTGTGTTTCGTTTGACACATAACCTAAGATTACGTTGAACTTCTTTTTTTTTTTTTTTTTTTTATTTCTTTTAAGTTTTATTTTTTTTGTGNGATTCTTTTCGGATAGATATGTTCAACAAGTTTCAGGGACAGAATGGAGATTTTAAGAAATGCTTGATTGATGATATAAGAGGTATGCTAAGCTTCTATGAAGCATCGCATTTGGGGACAATTACAGAAGAAATCCTGGACGAAGCAATGCATTTCACGCAGAAACACTTGGAGTTATTTGTTGGACACACCAATCAACCACATATATCTGAGTTCGTACAAAACGTGTTGTATCTTTCTCAGAAAGAAAATCCGGAGGTGCTAAGGGCAAGGGAATATATTCGGTTCTACGAGCAAGAGGCCCCTCACGACGAGATGCTGCTCAAGTTTGCCAAGCTGAACTTCAAGTTCATGCAGTTGCATTATGTTCAAGAGCTTCAAACCCTCGTGAAGTAACACATTGATTACATAAGATTAGATCTTAATTACTCTATTTATAAAAACCAAAATGTTCTAATGTCATATATTCTTCATTTGTGCATGTATAGATGGTGGGAAGAGCTAGATTTGGAATCAAAGATGCCTAATTACTTCCGAGAGAGAGTGGTGGAGTCCCTTTTCTGGGCAACGGGCATCTATATGGAGCCACAGTATTCAGTTGGTAGAATAATACTGAGCAAATGCTTCGTGTTTTTAACCATTTTGGATGACACAACTGATGCCTATTGTACATTTACTGAAGTTACAGCTTTTGTTGAAAGTTTGGAAAGGTACGTTTGACATCTTTTTATTATTATTAGGTATTATCATAAATTTAGTTCAAAACATTTTGTGCCCTTGACCTTGGAGCATTTTTTGTGTCGTTCCAGACTCATGCAAGTAATAAACAAACTTGCGAAAGTTTGGAACCGGTGTTGGGTTTTACAAAAGAATTCAGATATTTAAATCTGTATTTAGATCATGAGATTTGGTCGGAAAGAATAAAGATTAAGAACTTTGAAAGAAAAATGGTATATTGTACGTCTGATACACGATAAAGCTGATTTTGAGCATGTACTTGGAAATTTGTTTCCAAATTGCATCATAGATAATTTTAGTACATATACAAACATGAGAATATTAGAGAATAAAAAAAATTTATGTCCTCGAATCATTTGACAAGTTCTTTCAAATTACGGATAGGTGGGAAGTTGATGCCGTAGACACACTACCAGATCATCTGAAGGTCTTGTTGAGGTCACTGATTGACCTTTTTGAAGAGCTGAAAGTAGAGGTTAGAGCAGAAGGGAGATTGTATAGTGTGCAATATGCGATAGACGAGGTACGTATATCTCCTCAAACTTAATGATATCCTCGTATTTGTGTCTACTACCGTGTGGTTCGAATATAGTGGTTATATAATATGAAAACGAGGATATATAGAGTGCATGATGAATTAATTTGGACGCTTAAACAGGTGAAGAGATTATGTAGAGCGAATCTAGTAATAGCGAAGTGGGCACGCACAGGATACGTACCTAACTTCGACGAGTATATGGAGATTGGATTAGTGACGGGGGGAGTAGATTCTCTTCTTGCGATCGCCTTTATTGGTATGGGAGAGATTGCAGGAGAAGAAGCTTATAAATGGTTAATATCAAGACCCCCTCTCATTCAAGCTCTAAATATGAGAGCACGTCTTAGAGATGATGTTGCCACTTTCAAGGTACAACTTGAGATGCACATAAATAACACTAGGTTTTTTTTTCGTTCTTTCTTATATGAACCTTTAAAAAAATGTCTGGTATTGTAAGATGGTTAAAATTATAGAGAAATGACTCAAATCATGAATTTGTATTGGTTATAACATCATGATTTATTTATACATGTTCTTTGGTTTAATTCGTTCATATATACGTTTAATGATAAGGATGAAATGCGTAGAGGAGAGATTGCCACAGGAATCAACTGCTACATGAAGCAATACGGAGTTACCCAAGAAGAAGCGTTCCTAGAGTTTGAAAGAAAGATTAAACATGTCTCCAAAGTAGTGAATGAAGAGTTTTTGAGGATGATTGGTGTCGTGCCCTGGCGACTTCTGCATGTAACGTTAAACATTGGACCAGTTATGGATGTTAACTACAAGTATGGCGATGGACTTACATATACAGAGATGATGCGGGGCCACATCACCCCTTTGTTCCTTGATCTAATCACTCTTTAGGAAGTTCGATTCAAAAGTTATAACTTATAAGTACCTCCTCAATTTCCCCGAGTACACCAACAATTTATTAATTTGATATATTTCAAGACATGAAAAATTATGTCATTTAAAATAAAAAATATTTTGTTATATTATAATTATATTCCAAATCGATGGTAACTATTACAGTTTTATATCAAATCGATGGTAAAAGAAGTCATATGGAACTAAAAATAAATTTTCTAGAACCCAACCATCTTTAGAGAATTGTGCATATGTAATTAAACTAGTGTTTTAAAATACGGTATATACGGCCGTATATACAATATATACGCTAGCTTTAGGCATATATAACTGGAACCGATTATCCGAACCGAGACCGAATCGAAATAGTCATTATGGTTCGGTTTTGGTATGAATAAAAATATAGAATATATAGAGAACCGTGGGTATCGATTCTGTTCCGGATTTACCCGAGATCCGATCGGTTACCCGAAATCATAATACTAATACTAATGCCTATGGGCAATTTCCTTTCTTCCGTCGATTCACTTTCCTCTTTCTGAAAAATCCAATTTATATTTTCCGACTAAACTCCCAATTTACAAACCTGGAATCTATAACTCTAATCGCCTATTCCTTTTCGTCGATACCTTCAGCCACTTTGTGAATTCAGTCGGAGGTGGAGGTATGTGTTACTTACTTTGATTGATTTTTTGATTTATGATTGGGTTTTTCAAGTTTCAATTTCTAAGTTTTTCAAGCAAAGCTTTAAAGTTTGAATGAATAGAAATAAGTTGATTGACTTGTTTTTAGCTTATGTTTTTACATTTTTATGCAGATGGCGTCTTCTAATTCTCCAAGAATAAATGACTTCGACATGAATGACGATGATGATGAAAACGAATACGTTATTCAGCCACCAGGTTCTGCGCAGACAGAAAAGCCATCAGCAAACAAAGGGAAGAGGAAGGAGGGTGAAGGAGGGAGTGGTTCTGGTACTAAGGCAAGGAAGAAAACAAGGTCTACTCTTTGGGAACATTTAACTAGACTCAAAGACAACTACGACAAATGTCGCTGCAATTACTGTGGGAAGGAACATAATTGTCTTACTACTTCTGGTACATCTAACTTGAAAAGCATATAGACGCGTGCAAAGCATTTGTAGCATGGCAAGAAGTAAACAAAGATAAAACTCAGTCTCAGATAGATGCAGCTACTGGTAATGTATGCAAGGTGGCTGATTCTGTTGTTAGGGAAGCAACTAATGAGCTGATGGTGTTAGCTTTGTTGAGAGTTTAGGGTGGAAGCATTTCTGCTCCGAAGTGAAGCTGTGCAAGCTGGTGTCTCGCAGAATAGGGACACGAGATATTGTGGAGATGTTTGTTGCAAGGAAGGCAGAGATGAAGAAGATTATTGAGCAGAATAAGCAGAGATTATCATTGACTACATATATTTGGATTGCTCCACACACGGCATCAAGTTATATGGTAATTACAGCCCATTTCATTGACTCTAACTGGATGTTGAAGAAGCTTATCATAGGTTTCAAGAATGTTCCGGATCATAAAGGGTCAACAATCTCTAACTGCTTACTTGACTGTTTATCCGAGTAGGGAATCAAGAAGGTATTTTCCATAACCGTAGATAACGCTACAGCAAACACCTCAGCTATGAAGAAGTTCAAGGAAGCATTCACATTTTTAGGAGATGATGAATTAGTATTGGATGGTGAATTTCTTCATTTAAGGTGTGCTACTCATATCCTCAATTTGATTGTGAAGCAAAGATTGAAAGAGATTAAAAGTAGTGTGGTTGGGGTACGTAATGCTATTGCTTACGTGAGGTCTTATACAATCTGTTTGAAGTCATTTGAGTTTCGTGTAGAAACAGGGAAAATGACAAGAGGCAGCCTTCCATTAGATGGTTCGACCAGATGGAGCTCCACTTATCTCATGCTAGAGCAAGCATTGAAGTTTAAACCAGTTTTTCAGAAGATGGAGGCTGAAGACAAACCATACAATGATTATTTCATGGAAGTTGTAGATGGGAAACAAAGGGTCGGACCACCATATACAGTTGACTGGAATGCCATTAAAAGGTTTGTTCAGTTTCTTATTATCTTCTATAATTCAACACTGATTCTTTCAACTTCTACTTAAGTTGCATCACATAAGATCTACAATGAGATAGTCACTATCACTAGGAATATTATAAGGATTAGCAGTGGTTCAGGTGATGATTTAAAGTTACGGAATCAGGCTGCAGCTATGCTAAATAAGTTGGAGAAGTATTGGAATCCTTTTGATGATCCGAATGATCGTGAAATGAATAAGCTTTTGATAGTTGCTAATGTCTTTGATCCAAGGAAAAAGATGCAGTTTTCTCAGCTGTGCTTTGAAAAGCTGTATGAAAAAGAAAGTATGGAGGCTAAACGTCTGAGTGGGTTAGTTTCAGATATCTTAAAGCGTTTTTTTGATGAGTATAGTGGTTTTGCGACCAAAAATAGTTCTGGACCAAGTTTGAGTCAATCTGAAGGAGTATCTTCAGGTCAATCTGAAGAGCAGGTTAGAGGTGAAGTGTTTGATAGAACTGTTTTAGGTAATTGTCTTGGGTATGAGAGAATGGATAACATCTTTGAAGAGTTTGTACAACAGTCAGGATTTCAAGATGCAAATTCAAGTAATGAGTTGGAATTGTACTTAAAAGAAACCGTGGAGAAGCCAAAACTAATGTCTGGCCAAGAGTATGATATTTTGTCATGGTGGAGGAGAAACAGTCCAGCATATCCAGTGCTTTCACTTATAGCTAAGGACATACTTGCAATGCAAGTGTCTTCAGTAGGTTCTGAATCTGCCTTTAGTACGAGTGGTAGAGTACTAGATCCAACGAGAAGCTGCTTGACACACTACATGATTGAGGTGTTGCTGTGCTTGGAGCAGTGGTTAAAATGTCAAATTCATATCAACGAGAAGGGAATCATACGAAATGAACAACCATTTGCAGAAATTGAGTTGCAAGATGAGTTAATGAGAGGTAAGTTTGAACTTTGAACTGTGTTTTCTTAATTGATTTGTTATTGGTAAACTTCTCTAACGTTTACTTCATCTTTTTCTGTAGAGTTTGATGATGCATTCCAATTTCCAGGTCCATAATAGTGAGTTAACATTCGTATGCTACTTGCAAAGTTCCTATTTTCTCAAACTTCAATCTTTAATTGACTAATTCTCTCTCATTATTTTAATATGTATTATAGAGTGAAGAGTAGAGACTAGAGATTGAAGACAATCCGAACCTGGTGTTTGATCATGAAGTTATGAACTGAAGAATATGTAATTTGCATTTTTTTATGTCTTATGCTTACGGCAATTTGGTTTTCAAGTTGAAACTTTGATTGTGTTGTTTTCGGTTTTTATTTGATATTTTCGGTTTTTTGGATGATTTTGGGTATTTTTTCTATTATCTCGGATATTTCGGTTATAAAATTTCGGGTAATTTTATAGTATTTCGGGTATCGGTTCTTAATCGATTTTACTCGAAACCGAACTGGAACCGAAAGGATCCGAACCGAAACCGATTCGAAATAGTTTCGCTACCTATATGGATATAAATTTCGTAAGACCAAAAGAACCGGAACCGATATGTTCCTACCCGAAATATAACCGATTATCCGAATGCTCAGGGGTAATATATGCTGTTCGGTAATATACTGTACTGTTTTATCATGTATGGTAGAATAATATGTTTTTTGATTATTCGGCCGCTGATAGAACGATGATGCGGATGATTATACGGTCATTGTATAAACACTGTAGTTATAAAAAAAAATATAAAACAAAAAGTTAAATGAAGAAAAATCTTAGCAACCTTTTCATTGTAGTTTTGTGTACAACGATACACAGGTTTTCTTTTGTTATCGTGTCTCAATCTCTGTTATTTCAAATGATCAGTTTATCATATACCTAATCATCACCGTTTTCCTTCATCGTTAGTTCTCTCTTACTTTAAAAGAAACTTCTTTCAGTCTATTTTCAATATTGTTCCAAAACCTGTAGATCTAAGTTTATTTACTTCAAAAAAAGAAAAAAAAAAAAAAAACTAGCATTGTTCATCAAGTTGGTTGAAGCTGCGTTAATGGCTTCTTCTTCCTTCATGGGAATATGGTGATAATTTAAAATTCTGATTGATTATATAAAGTGAGTAGTCTTTGAATATTTTAATGAGTTAGTTGATTGTGTGACTGTGTCTTAGTTTGTGATTGATTTTGACGAACACGTTGCTTTATTTTCTCTATTGTTTTTTTTTTTTTTTGAATTATTCTTGCTGCAGTAAGTCAAAGTATTTTGAATGATCTATAGAGGATTACTAGTTATTGATGAGTTTGAATGGTTTAGGGCTTGTCTGATTTAACCACAGCGGGTGCGGTTGCGGTTGCGGTTGTGAGAATTTGCAGAAACGGATGGTTGTGGGAGTTTGCGGAAACGGACGGTTGTGGTTTTAAGCGTTATTAAGCAATTCATACGATTGGTACAGCAGTTAAAAACTTATACGTTTGCGGAAAAATTATGACTGGTTGAGTAGCGGATGCAACAACGGTTAAACAACAAATTAACAATATAAACATATTATATAACTATATAAAATATTAAAAATTTAAATTATTATAATAAAATTAATTATTAAAAGAATTTAATATTAAAATTTTATTAATATAAAATTATGATAAGTGTTTAGTGAATAATTAATAGAAAATATCAAATTTATTCATATATTTTATAATTTTAATAGTTAATTTTAAAATTTTTTATTTACTAAATCTTTTTTATTAACTAGTTTATTTTATATTATTTTAAATCAATTTTTATTATTTGTAAACATATTTTTTTTTATTATCCATCCGCAACCGTCCGCAACCGCAAACGCTAGCAGAAAGCAACTTTTGATTTTGAGCAATTTGTAGCAATATAAAGTGGTAGAAAGCATTTTCTATGATTGTTGTTAAACGCTGATAACCGCTATCACTTCCAAAAAACTGTGTTTGCGGGTGGTAGCGGGTAAACTAATCAAACTTTTAATTTTTTTACATTTTATGTAATTGATAATTATAATGTATAACATATATATATACATGCTATTTCGACCCAAAAAAAAAAAAAATATATATATATATATGCTATATAATTTTTTTATTTTTTTTTATATGATACAGAATTGTTTTTTTTTAACACATAATTTTCATATATGTATATTTATTACTAAAATATTTAAAATATACTCACCGTATATACTCAGCATATACATTCGTATATACGTCTAAAAGGTATATAGTTATCAATTGCCCGACTAGCGTATAACGTATTTTAGAACACTGAATTAAACTCATAGCTTTCATCCATTGCGAGGGTTTATTGTTATGAATCTTGAAGGACAACACTAGGCTAGTCATTTGGAACCTGTACTGTGGTCAAACCCTGTGGATCCAGCCCACACAATTTTCACCGACTCGATAAGTATAAGTACTCGGATACGAGAATACCATAATAATCAACCGCGGCCACAAATTAAATTTTGTTATTGATTCTATTGACTCTACTTTTGTTGGGTTCAAATTCTACAACTTTAACTTTAGTTCATAGAGGGTTATTGGTATCACTCTAGACTAGATGAAAGAATTATATAAACGTGGCGTCTCTCTCAAACAAAATACATATAGGTTTGCTGTAGAGAAGTATTCAGAAACAGAAGATTTGGAAGAAAGTGTCTTACCTTGATTTGATTTCACAAGAAAGAGATGTATACCGGTTTCTGACAAGTTGAGATATTGCAAGAAACCTAGTTCCGACATGCTGTGGGGAAATTAAATGAGATCTCGATTTTGCACTAGATCCAAAACAATTAACTTTGGCATGGACTTGAAGAATTTACTTGAGATCTTTTCCAAATTTTCATTTTGCAAGAGTAAGGTTGTGAATTGGAGACATTTAGGACTTTCACACCAAGATGAGAAATCTTGTTATGCATCAGTGAGACATCCTTCTCACAATGTTCCAATTTTTAACTTTTGGCATTTGATATAACCCAACCCTTGCATGCATAATGAAAGCCTTGTTTTTTTGTCCGAAGTCAGACACAATCTACAAGATCATTTCACGAATAACATAATGCATACACATTCTATTTGTTCTATCCTCCGGCAACAATGATGCACAAACAAGGCTACCAATTATCTGATAATCTTTGTTATCCACCCTTTCGATATTTTCACTTCCTTCTAAACCCTTTGCATATCCAATAGTCTATCAAATTTTCGTTAAGAATTCTATCTTCTAGAAAAAAACGCAATATAGAAAATACGATTTAACCTGCTCATCCTTTAGATTACCGTAACTATACTTCAAAATCGGAAGAATCTGATCTTCCATGCCAGAAATGAGCAGCATATGAAGTCAAAACATCTATCACATGATGCCATTCTTCTATTGTCCTTTTGCATGATATGTTCTCACCAATGACATCGAGTGCCAATGGTAGGCCACGACATTTCTAGCTACTATTCTTGCAAGATCAGGGATCTCTGGATCGCTTCCAAGCATTACCTGTCCAACCTTCTTTTGGAACAAATAAAATGCTTCGTTGTCCGCCCAGCATTGGACTTCCATTGGGTCTTCGACTCTCATGTGTGCACATACATCTTGGGACCATGTGGTGAATGCCACTTTGAATTTGTTTTGTGTTGCTGGAAACGGTACTCCAATCTGAGCTAAATCTACATTTTGCCAGACGTCATCTAAAAACAGCACAAAACTCTTCTTCTTTAATTAAGAAATTATATAAACATACGTCTTTTTGAATTTTATCTTTTTGGTTCCACTCCTCTCCACTAAGACCAACTTTCGGAGTGATTTCATCTTGAATCCTCTCTACTTGTAACTCTTTAGACACAATAACCCAACTCACAAAATAAAATCTAAACATTTCGTCACTGATCTTATTGTTAAGCTGTATGAGAAGTGTTGTTTTTCCTACTTCACCCATAATACCAACTCCATCTTGTCCACATATTAAAATATGATATTTCTTAGAAATTTTGCTTCTCTGATTCACATTCACACTTGGTCGTTGACTTTGGTGGGACATATTAATCTCAAAGTCTTCTCCATGGAATAACGTACAGTAACTTGACAATCTCGTAGTACAACCGATATGACACCTTCCTCATCTCCAATGAAATCGCACCACGTGGCAGTTATTGGAGCTGGAGCCGCGGGACTAGTGGCCGCGAGAGAGCTTCGACGGGAAGGTCACTCAGTGGTTGTCTACGAGAAGCAGAACCAAGTTGGAGGAACTTGGATCTACACAGATCATGTCGAAACGGATCCGTTAAGCGTTGACCCGACCCGACACGTTGTACACTCGAGCGTCTATCGCTCTCTCCGAACGAACCTTCCTCGAGAGTGTATGGGATTCAGAGACTTCCCGTTCGTCATCCGACCCGGCGAATCCAGAGACCCTAGGAGGTTTCCAAGTCACGGTGAAGTTCTTGCTTATCTAAAAGAGTTCACTAAGGAGTTCGATATCGAGGAGATGATACGGTTCGAGACGGAGGTTGTGCGTGTTGCTCCGGTGGAGGATACCGACGTCGAAGGTGGAACCTGGAAATGGAGAATCGAATCTAGAGAGGATGAAAAGAAAGTTCTTCGTGATGATGTTTACGATGCTGTTGTTGTCTGTAACGGACATTACACAGAGCCTCGTGTCGCTGAAGTTCCTGGTAATTTCTCCTCTTTCAATACATCATTCAGTTATTTTGTGTGTGAAGCTTAATCTCGTCTAAAAGATAGGTTTAATCAAGTTTGGTTATAAATATAGTACAGTTTGCTATATCAATGTTTCTATTTAAATCTCACACAATTATTAAACTAGGTTTCACATATTGTGTATATCTTGTGTGGTAAGTAATCTTTTGTTGGTTGTTTGTGTTAACAAAAATAACGCGCAGCTTTTTGCCTTTTTCATTTCCCTTCCGATATATGAAAAAAATAGTATTATAAAGTGACACAAGTGGTCGGTTTAAATTTGTTTGTGTGTTGGTAAAATTGAAGTTACCTTCATCATTAAGTAAGTAGTGTAAGTGAACAAGCCCAATTAGAGATGAAGTCCAGTAAAAAGCCCACT
>OVBI01001689.1:0-29878 GCA_900406495.1 Sisymbrium altissimum
GAAAACATTTTTGTGTAGCTAGAGTAAGAGGTCCAAGTTTCGTGTGTAAAGGGCCGGTTTGCAGAGTATATGTGTGGCTATACCCAGTCTACCCTTGAAAGCCTCAAGAACCTAAAGGAGGAGTGACGTACGTGACTGAGCTCGAAAGCTTTAACGAAGTGATGGCTCCGTTTTCTTTTTCTTTCTTTGCATTATTGCTAACTTAAATTTGGCAAAACTCATCTACTCTTTACAAAAAACTCTGATTAGGAATCTTCAATCATTTTTGTTTCTCAGAAGCCAACTGTGTTCTTAGAAATAATAATATCAATTTAAAAAGAAAAAGCCAACAGTGTTCTTAACAAACTAACAGACGAAAATGAGAAGGATGCAGTAGAGGATGATATCATATAATTCAAGTCTCCAAGTACAAGATGCTCTCACTCTGATCCATAAACATCACCACTAGATAAATCAGATGGTGGTAAAAAAAAACTCGTAAACCATATAAGAGAAAAGGAGTTCATATTTTGAACGTCCTGAATAGTCATCGACGATTATGGAGATCGTTGATCATAATTTATTTAGCTTAACATGAATTTTGCTCCTTAACCAGGTGGCCATTTCATCTGTCTCCCTCCGAGAACGTGTAGATGAAGATGGTAAACAGATTGGCCTTTGATGAGAGGAAGTTAAGTCAGTTAAGTGTATAACAATAATGAATACGATGATGTTTTAGTTGAATGGAAGAGAAAAGACTTACAGCCTTCAGCGCCGTTGTTTATAACCACACGGAACCCGTCGACGATACCCTCTTTCTCAGCAACAATCTTTGATGCGTACAGAAGTTTACCAAGAACCTCTACGTGTCTTGGTTCAGCCTGAAAAGACAAAACATTCACATAACATGTTCCTCTAATTTATCGGTTTATGATCACACGCAAGCAAAAGATAATTAAGACAGCATCTAGATATATTGAATTGAAAGAGAAACACTGGCATAATACTAATCGTTACTCGTATAACAGAACACCATAACATTGTCCCACACGATGAGATCTAAAAGAGAGTGACAAGAAGGTATGTCAAGTTGTAAAAGCTATTTGGTCTCAATAATAGAATGTGAATCTCTCTAGTTAGGACAGCTACAGACACAATACAAACCGTAACAAAAAAAACAGATTGAATATATTAAATGTAAGAAAACAGAGTCGTCACCTTGCCAAGGGTGGTCAAGCCATCTCTCAACTTGGGGATGACCAAAACATGAACAGGAGCTTGTGGGTTGATGTCTCTGAATGCCAAAACATGTTCATCTTCATAGACAATGTCTGATGGAATCTCTTTTGCTATAATCTTGTCAAATCTAAAACACAAAGATATTTATAAGCCTACACTCATTGTCCAATCCTTCAGACCAATTAATAACAAAAAAGATAAAACCGTGTTTGGTAAGAGAAACCATAAATACATGGTGGGAGCTCCAGTGTCAGTAGCAGCTTTGGCAGCCGCCTCTTCATTGTGCGCAGCACGAGTAGAACATTGGAATCTGCCGAGTCGATGATTAAACCAATCAGCTAAAACATTATTATTCAACTAAATAAACACTAAATGAAATTGAGAAATGTTTTCACCTTGGAGAACCAATACGAGGAAGAACCCTAATCAATCCTTTGGGAGAGAAGATTCTCGAACTCGGTCGAGCAGATTGAGCAATCCTTCCCACCGTATACAAGTTCCTGAACACCAACACGCTCGACGCCATTGTAACTAAGCTCTCTGCTGTTTTCGATAAACTGTTTCGATTTGTCTTTTTTTTTTTTTTAACTTTGAAACCAAAACGACGTCGTAACGAGTCTTTATATTTCGTTCACAAAATATTTTTCAAAAAATGATTTTGTAGATATTTTATTGTATTATTAGAGAGAGAGAAGAAGGACGGTGAGAAATGGCGAATTTGATGATGATGCTCAAGTTACCATCGAGCAGCTTGAGAAGCTTCTCCGTTTCGGCTTCTTCATCTAACGGTAATAACGCTCTTTGATTATACTTCAAAATTAAAGCTGAATCTGAAGTTTGATTTTGATTTTTGATTTTTGATTTTTGAATATTCAGGTTCGCCGCCGGTGATCGGAGGATCTAGCGGCGGCGGTGTAGGGCCGATGATCGTGGAATTGCCGTTGGAGAAGATACGGAGACCGTTGATGCGAACAAGATCCAACGATCAGAATAAAGTGAAGGAGCTCATGGATAGTATCAGCCAAATCGGTCTTCAAGTTCCGGTTAAGCTCTCTCTTTTTATTAGTCCAATTTTGATTTAAACTAAACCGGTTTTATATTTAATAATAAAAAAAAACTCAGAATCACATTTTTGTCATGTGGACTCGTTTGTTTTGTGACAGATCGATGTGATTGAAGTTGATGGAGCTTACTATGGTACTTTTCTTGTGATTTCTTTTTTTTGTTGGAGTCATATATCTTTTGTTTCTTTAAAGGTTTGATAGATGATGATGATGAATCCTCCATTGTTGGTGTAGGTTTCTCGGGTTGTCACAGGTTTGAGGCGCATCAGAAGCTAGGCCTACCAACTATACGCTGCAAAATCCGCAAAGGAACTCAGGAAACACTTAGGTACAATATATAATTATATATATACGAATCTGTTCTTCAAAGAATTTTTTAAAAAATATATTTTCTTTTGTAAACTTGGGTTGAGAATTTTGCTTACATTAAGCTTTTTTTTTTTGTTTCACAGGCATCACCTTCGCTGAGTATATTCACTTTATCTATAAAATATGTACCTCTTGGCTCTTGTAATCTGTGTCTTTGTCTGTAATCTGTATAAAAGAACTTAATAATAATCTCTGAGATAAATTTGCTGAGATTCTCTGATGTCAGTGACTCTTATTTTTGGAGAAAGAGGGTTATAAGAGAATCTACAATTTTTTTTTTTTTTTTAAACACAAGAGAATCTACAATCTATTTGTGCGCAGTTAAAGTAGCAGAAACAGTCCAAATGATTCTAATCATATGAAACAATTCGATATCACCTATTTGAAGCTGAGCAGTTTACTATTTTGATGATACAATACCAATAGATTTTTCAGACTGTGTAAGAAACTCAAAACGTATGAAAGGGTTTGTTTGTCATTCATTGATGAGCCAAAACAAGCATATTTTATACATGCTCTTAGCTTAACATATACAAATTTATGTAAAGAAAATCTACCAACATAAATAAATAGCTATGGTAAGAAACATTGCATGATACATAACATATGAGCCAAAGCCAAGGGTGACTTGATGTGCATTATTTGTCTGAATGATGTTGACAAAAGAAAATCTTTGTATATGCTCTGATTTATGAAGGCCGTAAATGATAAGTGTTACAAGTATCATCAAGGGAAAACATGTTATAAGTTTGATTATTATGACTTTTAAAAGGCCCAAGCATTAGTATATCTATGCATTGAATCTACTAGTTGGCTATTTTCTATCAACAGGCCCAGTTTACTAAAAGCATTATTATTAGTTATATTTTTTAGATTATGAGATTTTTAATAGTATTATCTTAACTTTGAAATCAATAATTTTAAAAAATATATTTTAAAATTTATTCTAAATTTTTCAAACTATTTTTTTGTAAACCTAAAAATATTGTTGTAAATTCATTTAAAATTGAAGCAAAAACCTTTGTTCATAATTGTTTTTTTCCAGAATTTTTTTTTTTTTATAAACCTTCATCTATTGGAAATAGTTGCGGTAATATATACTTGTTTCACCAAACCTTCATTACTAACCGGGAAAAAATTCGTCCAATGAATTTTAGAAGATAAGTCTATTAATTCATAATCAGAAACTGCAAAAAAAAAAATAATAAGACGTTTTCTTTGTGTGTGCAAATGTCCCCAAAAAATAGTTAAGTGAATTTTGCCAAGATGTCAATCGAAATTGACAGAAGCCGAACTCAAATTTGGACAGATTGGAACTATTAATACATTTATTTTGGGGATGAAATCTTGGAAGCGTCCAATTTCAATATATAACTTTACTGTTTTCATTCAATATATATATATATATATTACTGTTTCTACACATTCAAGTTCTAAACAATAGATGGACCTTAGTGTTTAGCATTTACATATTTGTATTTTTCTTAACTGAAAATAATTGTGTTGCATTTAATAATTTTTACATGTATATCTAATTTATGTAGTTTTGAACAGACAACTTTTGCATAAATATCTAATACTAATTCTTGTAATTGGCATTTTTTTTTTTCCACATCTTGTCATTTGCAGTTTGTGCTTAGAGAGAACTCTCTACTGTAGGTTTGTAATCAACATTTATGATTATACATATACTTATGGCCTTACTAATTCATATTTATTTTTTTAATGTACATTAGAAATGTAAACCTGAAAAGTGGTCATCTATTTTATATTAGAACATGGAACGCGATCTTCGTTTGATTCTAAAGTTTTCACCTTCGCTTAGTTTACTTTTGCTAATATAGTTTAAATTTACTCTAACAGTAGTAGTTTTTTAAACTTCTCCCTTGTTTTTATATACCAACTTTGAAATAATAATATAATAGTATAGTGCTCGAATGTGTAATTGCTAGGTGGTAGATGCTGATTGACGGACACGAATAATCACGTTGTTGATTTGGTTTGGTTAACGAATCTTTATTCACAAACTAATTGTCAACCAAAAAAGACGAGTGAAGTTTTTGTTTCGTTACACTTAATATAGTCTAATTATCTTTTCTGATTTCAATCATGGGAGACATTAAAACATAATCACGTTTCTATGGACCCAATTAATAAATTATTTACGTCAATTATAACAGCAAAAACAAGGCAAACAATTAATGGAGTTATCATAGACTCGTAGCATTATACTTGTTTTTTTGTTTATTGTAGTTATTATAAAGACAAAAGTAATGTACATATATATGAAGGTACTGTTGATGCCTTCTTTTAAAAGTTAAAGACAACAGATCTTTATTGGGTCAAATTAATGTAGTTATTAACTTTTTCGATTTTGATTGCAAGGAAAATTGCATGTGTCTTGCAAAATTAGGAAATTATATAACTTTACGTAAAAATGGAAATGTCGATTTATGAGTAAGACACAAAGACCGGCGATGACAAATGACAACACATAGCTCAAGACAACCCCATCTTCCAACCAATCTTGTCACACCAACGTCTATATATTACTTCTTTTTAGCAAATCCAATTAAGACACTTGTATACTGTTGATTTAGTAATTAATGTATAAAAATGTATTGTATCCGAACATGGTCAGTTTTGTGATTGAGTAGAAAAAATGTTGTATTAGTATATTACAGTAATTCATGAGTAAACATGCATGGAACGTTATGTCGTGCGTAGAAATTGTGATTATTTACAAAAGTGAATTGATATAGAAACCCTTTCATGATTTTGATCCGAAAGCATGCATGTATATCTAACCAGTGATGGTGGTAAGTGGTTTTGACTTAAGAAAAAATATTTTATAGATTTGAAATCGACTTTTTTAAACGTGAATATCCTAACATTTGTTCTTTATCTAGTTAGAATAATATCAATGTTTTAGATCCATTAAAAAACTTGGTAAGTAGACTACTCGACAGCTACATTCACTCTGGAAGAATCCCGTATCATTACAAAAAAAAAAAAAAAAAAACCCATNGTTAGAAACTTAGAACAAAAAAAAAACATATATATATATATATATGCAAATATATATCTCTCTCTCTAAAATCTAAAACTTCGTACAACTATATATATACTTATATAGTTTCTTACTCACAATCAACCGCTACGTATACGATATTGATATAGCATTTGCATGTCTCAAGAACAATTAGAACTTTCGTGTTAATTTTATTTTGAATGTTTCAATATGAGGTTTTAATTAGTGCGAGGAGTCTAAGTTTTCACGTAATAATTTATCAATATATTTAGGAATTCGTATAGTGAACCGTGTATTCATGTGTGAACATGTTGGATGGATGGTGAGGGCTGAGGACAAGGAAAGAGGAGATGCAATAAGACAGAAGACGCGTGCAACGGAGATTTCGGATTCGGTCGTATCCTTTTCATTTGTCTCAGCCATTAATTCCCAAAACCCTATCCTCTCTTCCTCATCCATCCTTTGTTTTCTTTCTTCTAAATATTCTTATATGATAGCAGAAAAAGTTTAATGGTTTTTATGTGTAATACATATATGGTCACATTATTCTATTGACATTCTTGATAATTAAAAAAATATTTGAAGATCGAATCCATTTTTTTGGCTATGTGGAGCTTTGAGCATAAGATTGAGAATTTGCACCCTATGATTAGAAAAATAACTCAAAAATTAAAATATATAACCAAAATCTCCTTTTCTCTCTTTTTTTCTCTTCCTATTTTGTTTTTTGTTTTAGTTATTTGGAAAATTCGCCCCATAAGATTCGATTAAGTGTGCACAGTACTATTCGTTTTGTACTGGTTCTTTGAGTTCAAATGTTTATGAATCAGATTGAAAATATTTTCAAATAATTATAAGAAAATAGGTTCTGACATTTAATATTTTTATGGTCTCATCTAGTCATATTTGACAATTTTAATTTTAAGATGTTAAATACACAAGTTTTATCATTTCCGCTATATAGACACATGGTAAAAAAGAATGACTATTTAAAAATAAATACGCATTTGTGGTCCATTTTTTTTTGTTGGTAATAATCATTTGTGGTCCGTTTATCCAAACAAGCATCTGTGTAACGTGTACTACTATTTATATTATATATATATATGTGTGTGTGTGTGTGAAGATGCTCGATTATTGAGGGTCGAGACGATTTTCCCGTCTCTTTTCTTCCTGTTAATGTTTTGCTCTCTCCTCCTCCTCAAAATCCAACTTCTGACAACTAAAATTTTCAAAACATTGCAATTTATATTCTCATTCTCTTCCTTAATTTATTAATCAATTTCCATTATAGCTAGGGTTGATGTAAGATTTGTATCTACATGGATATTCCTACGTTGGTTTTGAGAGGCTGAAGCTGCCAGCATGATCTGGTAATCGCTACATACTACATACATACACATGCTAATTAATTTACTTCCACATGCAAATCAAAGTTACTTTCCAACAAACAAAAACAGCATTTTCTCCTTTTTTTCATAATTAGTTACTCTCTTTTAATTTTAGAAGCAGTAAGTGTATTCATGGATGCATGCATGTGTGTGTGCGTGTAAGTGTATAGATAGAACCAGATCATCCTGCGGTTTCATTCACTCAAATCACCAACAATGGCACAACGATAAACTTAAATGTCATGGGAAAGACGATTCCCCATTGACTTTTACGAATCGCTTCTCCTATCATCATTCGAGGTAACAATACATTTGCTTATCTCTTTTTATTTCCTCCTAAATCAAATTATCATTTTTGTCGTATTACATGTTCAATCTCTGGAAAATACGCATAAACGTATCTAGTTAATTACATATATTTACATATATACAATTTCAGTCGCAAACAGTCATATGATTATGAATTACTTACTGTGTGTATACGACCATGTCAACAAGCACAAGCTAATGTTTGTTGGTAGGAACGCGTTTACATGTGACGATGTGTTTCTTTGCCTCGACCTATGTCAAGCTTTATAATTTAATATTCATATAATATATGTGGTGACGATAAAAAAGGCCGTAGCTTAGACTAAGTGACAGGACGCGTATTTATTATTCATATTAGTAATTTATCTGATTCTAGACTCAGAAAAAAAAATGATTATCTAGAAATTTTAACAAAGTTTAAAACATTAGTATTGCGTCTTAATTGCGTCTTGTACATCCTAATATTGTTGTTTGTTTGATTGTTATATATATGATGCTTGTTTCTCTTATCTATTTAGTATGATTGATCCATTGTGCTTGCTATGAAATGAGAGCTAATAGAACAAACTTTTTTTTTTTTTGGGGGTAAAATGTTAAATCTAATAGAACAAACTTGTTTGAGTGCAAATGAAATGGAACTTTTTATGACATAGAGTTTTGGGTTTTATAATCCCCTTCCTCCAATAAGTTAGAGACAAGCATTATCTATCCTTGGTTCTAGATACACCTAAGAACAATCTTGCACCCTATTACTATTTTGTTTTTCTTGTTGGCACTTGGCAGATCGTTATGTATAATGGGACCACAGAAAATCAACGTCGACACTATCATGTACAATTGACTACGGATCAATACTTCTCTAATAAAGATTTTTCCATACGTAACCGATGATCGGCATTGAGAATTCTCTGCGTTGATCAGCAAGACAGCAACTCGCCAACTCCAGTCTTTGTTTCCAAGATCTTAATTCGGTTGACACATGATGGATTGTATTAAGATGATGAATATTATTCTTCGTCATACTTCTTCCTTTACGTCTTTTGTTCATTCGTAATAATTTAGTGGTTTGTAGAAACAACAATTACTACTCCCTCCACTTCCTTTTATAAAATATTATATAACTTTTTTTTTTTTTGAAATTCCTATGCAAAATTTACATTTAATATTTTATGAATCTTTGTATTATGGAGCAAACTTTTCTAATGATTGAATTGATTTATGGTTACGTATTGAATAATAGTTTACTGTTAAAAAAAAACTTTAATATTTATATGGCTTCTTAATTTCTACGCTTTTAATCAAAAAATCAAATAAAAGAGTACATATTGAGTAGTTTAAAAGTAAAGAAAAACACTTTAAGAATGCATCTGTAAGTAGGGTTTGAGAGATGATAGATCACAATTCACACTAACTACTTGTAGGATCTGTAATCGCCATAATCCATATTAACATATATGTATCAAAAATATATTTCATGGATTTCAATTTCTGATATTCACGAAACAATTGTGTACGGACTTACTTACAGTTTAGGGAAAATGATGTTTGTTTAACTACGTTTTGGACTTTTAGTATCAAGCTATATGTAACGTTGGTACAAGAGAATGTTGTATCTATTAAATATTCACATTTAAATATAACATTGTGCAACTACATATGTATATGTTTGAAGTGAGAACTAGTATCTTAAACAAAGTCATCCACGACAAACAATAACATTTCGACGAATGAATGCCAAGAAATGTGAGTAAATCTCATAGGATATATAAATTAAGTAAAGAAATGTGAGTGAATTTCATAGGATATAGTTGATTACTTAATCAAATATAATAAACAAATCATAAATCATAACGTGATCAGTCATTTAGTAAAACAACTTAGTTGGTCTAAGCAATGGCAAGTAAGTAGTCACATCGGTAACCACTTCTGCTAAGGAACCTTGACAAAGACTAAAAAGTCTCAAACCTTTTCCACCTTTTTTATGTTGATTAATTTTTCTAACCACCACATGTAATTGACAATAAAAATAATATTTAAGAATAATAATCAAAAACAAAAGTGATATACTATTGTAAATTGGAGGGATATTAGAGATCTTCGGAACCATCATTTTGTTTCACGAGAATATGACTGCTAAGAGTAAATTTATTACTAATTTGGATCCAACTCTTAGCTTGTAGAGTTGCTACCGGCTAACTCATTTTACGTATCTCATAAAGGAATGGTTTCATGTGGCATAGTGAATGATAGGTAGTGTTCTATTATAGAATAAGTCCTAGGATCCATGTAGCTTTAGCTTTGTACTAAAAATTTAAATTCTTGTAGCAATATACACCTTATGCCAAAGCTAGTCCCGGACATTTCAAGTAGGGTTTCTCATTCTCTCCATTACTAGTCCCAAATTTCTCGTCTCATTCCCAATCAAATTTAGTAATGTTCATTCGGGATCAGTTAATTTAGTAATTTTTTACTTTTATTGAATCAATGCTTGTGAACATAAAAAAGAAAATATTTGAATTAATGGCACTTCTTTTGTTGTTTCTCTACCCTAAAAGGGGCCTTATTCTATTATGGGCTCACAATTCAAAAGCCCAAGCCCAATTAATGAACAGAAAATCTGCTCATCAAAACAAAGGGACAGACACGTATTCACCGGAGAAAATCAAAAGGAGGAGTTCCGATGAGATCTTGCGATCGGTTGCAAGAAGCTTTGCTGCAGTGCCATCGTCGGATGCCGGAAGGACCGGCGCGGAAATCCGGTTGCAAACATCTGAACAAAGCGTTGGCGGAGTGCGTTGTGGCGGAGGCTTGTCCTGAGGAATATGAAGCGGTGAGGTCGTTTTGCTCCAGCGGTGGAACCAGCCTGAAGCGCAAACAGTGCGAGGACGCTCAGTTCTCACTTTCTCTCTGTCTTTCTCGCCATCAGCGACAATTTGAGCAGAACGAAGGAGCCACAGAGAGAAGGTAGCGTGGAAAGGATTCAAGAAAGTTAGCATTGTTGTCCTCGAAAGCTTCGTAATTTGGTATTAGAGTAGTCGAAAGTCCGATTCTTTCGTGATGGGTAATAGAATTGGAGATAAGAATGAACATCTCTTTGGAGTTTGAAGATTTGAAGTGAACTTCTTCAGCTTTGTGTCTGTTGAGGAGGAGTAGCTTTTGCGGTTATGGGTAATAGATTGAGATAAGAATGAAACATGTCTTTGGAGTTTGAAGATTTGAAATGAAGTAGCTTTTGCGGTTTTGGCACATCGAAATGGTGGAATGTGATTAAGAATACTCGTGAGTAGATGAAGAGAGAATCAAAGGTTTGGGGTTTCATTTGCAATGGTTGAATCATGTCTTTGAATACACGGGACCAATACAGTATATTCAGTTCTGTAATTGGATGCTGCTTTCTCTAATGGATTTGTATGATCAGAATCATTGCTGTTACTGTTTTGTGTAAGTTGTTAAAACCAAACAGCTTAGCTTCTGCTGCGAGTGTGATTGAGATCAATGATAAACGATCTCAGTGTCTATTGGTTACTGTTAATACATTTTGTTCTCCCATTTGTTGGAAGAGGATCCTGCACTATTATACACCTTTCTTTCACTTCATTACTCTGAATTTTACACTCCAAAAATTCAATCTTTGTAATTTTTTTAGATAACATTTTAGTAAAAAAAGTGTTTTCTTTTTTGTCTTTCTATCAGCTTTTTGTTTACACACTCTCTCGTCCGTCCACTCACTCGGACACGTTGACATAAACAAATAAAGCTAACACCCAAAGTCCCACAAAAAAGAGTCCATTTTTTTCGAGTGATTCTCCGGCGACGGTGAGAAGAACAAAGAAGATGGGAAGGTCTCTGATTTTCTCGGGGAACATGTCAATGAGAATCTCTCACTTGTCCAGATCATCACTCCCGCTGACAAACCCATTTTCATGCCGGACAGTAACCAGAAATTTCCGACATGGGTGTTCGATGGTTTTGTCTAACAGTTTCAAGTCCACGACGAGACTCCAAACAAAAGCTGTTTTGTCTGAAGTTTCTGATCAGACGCGTTATCCAAGAATCGGTGCTAAAACCACCGGACCTATATCGCCTGCACAGCTCCTTCAAGTCGTTGAAGCCGCTGCTAAAACCGGCGCTGAGGTTCAAATTTCATTTCTTTACAAAAAAATATCCGAATTTATATTTATTTTCATTTGGAAGAATAATTTGAGGATGAGACTCGAAATCTTGAACCTGGTTTTGGTCAGTGGTACCAGAATTTTGTTTAGGTTGATAGAGTCTAGTAGAAGAATAAAAAAGTCCAAAGTTGAATTGATAGATTTAACTTACTTTTGTAATTTGTTTGGCAGGTGGTAATGGAAGCTGTAAACAAGCCAAGGAATATCACTTATAAAGGCCTCAGTGACTTGGTAACTGAGTAAGGACTCAAACATAAAGAATCTTCAGCCTTTAATTCTTGTCTCTCTTGAGTTTTAATTTGTTTTGCCCATTATGCATTATGTTCACTGAGTTGTGGCTTGATTGCCTGAAGCATTAAAGTGTTCATAAGAATTTTCAGCTGTTAAAAGTTGTTAGTTTGTGTAGATTGAGGTTTTATCTATGTTCATGGTTTTACTTGATTGGCTGAATTTGCAGTACTGATAAAGCAAGCGAGGCTGCTATTTTGGAAGTAGTGAAAAAGAATTTCAGTGATCATCTTATCCTTGGTGAGGAAGGAGGTATCATCGGCGATTCGTCTTCTGATTACCTCTGGTGCATCGATCCTCTAGGTTCTGCTCTCTTTACAAATCCATTTGCTTTCTCTTCATTCGTGTGTTTTGCTTTAGATAAGCATACAATCTCTGAGAAATGAGTAATGTTCTCTTCCTTTTATGCATAGATGGAACAACAAATTTTGCTCATGGATATCCCAGTTTTGCTGTTTCTGTTGGTGTTCTGTATCGTGGAAATCCGGCCGCTGCTGCTGTGGTAATTCAATGCATATACTTGCACAAACTAACTATACCTCATTACAATTCCTCTTTGCTGATCCTTTGGTTAATAGGATAAGTAAAACAACTCTTCATGATGTAGGTAGAGTTTGTTGGTGGTCCAATGTGCTGGAACACCCGAACCTTTTCTGCTACTGCAGGTACAATGTGTCAAGTTATTTATGTTTCTTATGTTTGTAGGTTCTGTCTTTAAGATTTGTTTAACTAGTTCACTTCTTAGGTGGTGGAGCATTGTGTAACGGGCAAAAAATTCATGTTAGTAACACCGATGCTGTAAGTAACTTAATCTGGAAACCAGATTAGTTTGGACATGGTGCGTGCATGCAACGGTTTTTGGTGTTCTTACACATCTATTTGTGGTTTTGACTGTAGGTGGAGAGAGCACTTCTTATCACAGGTTTTGGATATGAACATGATGATGCATGGAGTACTAACATGGAGTTGTTCAAAGAGTTCACTGATGTGAGTCGGGGAGTGCGTAGGCTCGGTGCTGCAGCGGTTGACATGTGTCACGTGGCACTCGGGATTGCGGAATCGTATTGGGAGTACCGTTTAAAGCCATGGGACATGGCTGCTGGTGTTCTTGTAATCTTCTTTAACCCTTCTTGTATTTCTTTTACCAAACTACATATGTTGTTGAGTTTGAACCCATGTATGAAATTTGAACACAGATAGTTGAGGAAGCTGGAGGAGCTGTGACTCGAATGGATGGAGGGAAGTTTACTGTGTTTGATAGGTCTGTTTTGGTGTCCAACGGCGTTCTTCATTCCAAGGTCTTCATCAAACTCTAAATGCTTTTAATTTGTATACTTAAGAGATTCAGTCTGACATTTACTGGTTTAAACCATTGTAGCTTCTGGATAGAATCGCACCTGCTACTGAGAATTTGAAGACAAAAGGAATTGATTTCTCCTTATGGTTTAAGCCAGAAGATTATCATACGGAACTTTAAGACTTGTTCTGAACTGTTTGTTCAAGAAAGGTATCATATTGCTTTATAAGCTTACCTCTTTCAGTTACATTATTATGATCAGCTCGTTTTATTTTAGAAATTACTCGATGGAGTTTGAGTTATATAATAAGATTTGTGTTTCGAACTATGAAAATCGACAATGATAATCATGTCCTCTTACACTTCTTGAACAAAGGCTTCATGGATCAACAAACCAGTCTTCCATCGTCCAGTCCACACCTCATAGAGACCAAACTGAAGCTTGGTATCTTGATTAACCACTGTGGTTGGACTAACCGAGATTTCTAACCGGCCATCGGATTCGTCAGGTATATTGACCGGTTCTGATATGCCTTTGTTCTGCTTAACAGATTTGATTTTTTTCCACACCGTCTTGCCTTTCTTTCCGAGTTTAGCAGACATGACGAGTGGGGCTGCGTCCCAACCGATAGCATCTGGTTTAAACGAGATTTTAAAACCGATTTGGTATGTTTTACCGGGTTCAGTCCTGTCAAACGTACCGGTTACTTCTAACCAACTCACCATCTTCAGTTCAGCAGGCACCCTAAAACCAACATGAATCAAATAAATTAGTTAAGACTTTTGGTATTAGTAAGTTAGTAACCTGCAAAGTTGGTTTATCGGTTTAGTCTATATGAATCAGAAGGTACCCTGGTTCTTTAGGGATAACCCAATATCTTGAGTCACTACCTCCCCAAACGAAATTAAGACCACTCGGTTGAAAAATCCATGCTTTTCTATTGGTCTGCACAATTTAACAAGAAAGTCACTAGCAAGATAATACATTTTATATTAGACTTTCTAGAATTCAATTTAAATTAAAACCTTCACGAGAAAAGAATAGAAACAAAGACACTCACATCGAGCTCCATGTTGGACTCTGCCTTATGATGCGAACTCTTTTGTGAAGACATGTTCTTCAAAGAACCACAATACCATCCTCATCTCTCCAGTGAGCTTTATATAAAAGAAAGAGGATTGTGACAGAAGAAAGAGAAATTAGTAATTTACGCAAAATCCTAACGTTTCCTCAATTGGAGGGACAAAGTAATATGAATAATGCTTAAACAGCCAACGGAAGGCAAAGCATATATCCACAGCTTGCTGCACTTAATCTCAAATGCGAATCTGAGAATCAAACAATGTATGTTTCTGAAACCACTTGACACTGTTATTGATTCTGTAAAATATTAAATCTCAGTGTCACTTTGAAGATTATCACCGTATCGTCATAACGTCGTTTATTGTAAAGCTCAAATTCAGTATAGTGATAAACACTAAGGGCAAGGTGAAGTTCTTTTAGTAACTAACCGAACCAAAACTCCATTTAAGAGTTTCAAGAGAGTCTCTCTGTTATGACATAAGTATTTTCAACCAAAAAGAAAAGCTTCTAAAGAAGTTCGGTTAATTTGAATATATCAGAAGCGACTGAAGCTCCATTAGTCCAATACAATAAAGCAACAAATAAGCACCCATAAAGACAAGCTTTATTGGCATTTAATCTCGCATACTTTCTCCCAATCATCAATCATTTGAGCTTTCGAACTACTTGTTCCTTCGGTCTGAGCTAGAGGCTCCAACGTAACAGCTTTCTTGTGCTCGAGAATGCTCCAATGGTTAACCAAAGGAGTGGTGGTCCAAGTGTTATCCTTTGTTGATTTCCACACAGACCCTCCAATGGGAGAATCTTCTGTCACCCAAGAGTCATCAGATTCCTTCATTATAGCCTTATTCCACGAATTTCCTCTCTGAACTTCCCTAACTGAACTGCCCGCTATTCCCCATGCATTACTGAAATGATGGAGATTGTCCCGGGTTCTATACAACGACGACAGCTCCTTGGTACACAGAACTGTGTTCAAGCCTTCTCATGGCAGTGGCTGCTCGAACTGGAACGTGGAACACTGCTAATGCATTCTTGTCGTTCAACCAAACAAGCTCGCATTCGCCTCCAAATCTCAAAACCAGGGCGCTGATATTAGCCTCTCTCTGGAGATCAGGAAAACAAACCACAAGCCGAAGATCCATATCAACCACTGGATCAAAGGCCAATGAGTGGGGACCACCTGACGATACAACTCCTATGATTCTTGTTGGGAGTTTCGACTTCTGTATACCATAAACCACGATAAAACGTTTTGGTTCCACCCGCATTGCTAACACCGAGATTCCACCTCTCAGCTATCAACCGAACCGCATCTCTTCTATCCTTTTCCATAGGACAGAAGACATGAAGCTTTAGGGTACTACTTGTGCTACCTCTGGCCTTTCCAAGCACCAAGAACTTGCATCTCTCCTCAACTGCTAGCACCCACTTGGGATGACGTCTATAAAGATCAGAAATGATCTCAGTTCTGGTGGAATTTTCACCAAAATGTAAAGCGTCCAGATTTGGAGGAGTGATATTAAATGCATCTTGAAGAACCCGCTGACGCTCCATCTTAGCACACTCTTCATCACAAGTAAGATTTCTCTGCCCAAGAGGGATCTTTTTTTTCAGCTGACTCAATAGGTTGGAGCGGCACCGGAAGCTTCTCCAAAATTGAGGTTTCATAGACAGAGTCGCTGTTAAAACCGCCAGCGCTTCCTCCTCCTGTATCACAAAGCACTGTAGCTGTTATATGACCACATGAGCAAGTAATTGTGAGTGGAAACTCACATCTCTGATCAGGACAAGGCGCAGAAGGATGGCAAAGCGTTGCACAAGTGGGCCTGCAGTCTCTTCTGGGAGCACCACACGTCTGTCCACAAGTAACACGCAGGCCACCTTTAGATTCGTTTTCGCCATTGTCACAAGGTTCAGGATGACAAGTCCTTGCACAAGCATGCATGCCACAGTGCCTTGTCTTTCCGCAAATGTTGTTACATCTAATGTCTTTTAACCCACAAGGTATGTTTCTAAGAACAACGTGACCGCCAATGCATTTCTTCTCCACGGGCACTGAACAAGGCAAGCAATCCCGAAATGGCAACCATGCGTAGGGGAATGCCCACAAGGCTGAGGAACCGAGCAAGGAAGCTGACAACTCGGTATAGGGGTTCCACATGGTAACGGAGGAGGTATCGAAGTTTTTCCACATGCACATGCAAGATCGGTGCAAATCGTATCTAGACAAGGAGGACAATGGCCACTGTGACAGAGAGTTTCACAGGAATGCTGTTCTCACCTTAGCCTCTTCCCGCATGGTATTTGACAAAGGTGCAGACCGGAATCATCAGACAGATCATCATTCTTAGAGTGGTTCAAGAGAGGACAGCAACGCTCACTACATCTATGCCTTCCACAGTTTTTCTTACGGCCACACGGTTTGGCGCAAACGAACTTCTTTATATATGAAACTGCTTGGCAGCATTCAACAGTCCGAGATGTTGACCCGCACCGGCATTTCTGACTGACTTGGACTAAACAAGGCGGTCAATCACCTGCATGGCATGTCTCGATGCAGTTATGCAGCCCACAAGAAAGAAGCTTGCTGCAAATGTTTGAGCAAGAAGGAATCGGATCAAGGCAACTCCGCCGCCTCTCCTCTTCCAAACCCGTTTTCCCACAGTAACATGTTTTAACTCTACTGGGAAGGAACTCACAGTCACCACAAGGCCCAGGATGGCAAACCTCAAGACAGGAATGATTACCACACTCTAGCTATTTTTCGCAATTCAAATTGCATGAAAACACACAATCTTCTGCTTTCACCTCTCCCTTCACATTCATCTCACCGCAAATGACATTATCCACTGTTTTATTGCAAAAGCAAGAAGCAGTGACTGATACCTGACAATGATCACAGAGTCCAGCATGGCATGCTCGTTCACATCGATGACGGCCACAATTGAGAAGCTTATCGCAACTCTTCCCACAAGTAAGATCAGATTTTCGTTCAGAGCACCTAGTCCCAATCATCTTCTTCCCACAGGGACAGCTACGTGGTGGGGCAAACGCCTTACATGGAGGGCATGGACCGGGATGACACTGCAATACACAAACATGAGGACAACTATCTTCCTTAGCCATCTCACCTATTACATACTCCTTTTCCAGAGACTTCCCACATGGATCTCCACAAGAGTGAGGAGTCAAATACGGATCACTTGGTGGGTCTTTCCTCTTACTACAAAAGCATCGATACAAAATCTCCTTGGACGATGTCAACTGAACAGATTGACAACCTGGACACCTCCAGTTACTACCTTGGTTTTTATCAGGCAACAAATCAATCGAGGTCGGTGCTCGGGCCCATTTTTTAATACAGTCTAGATGGAAAATGGAGTAACAACTGGAGCAAGACCAGATATCAGCAGACCGCCTAACCATGTCATAACAAATCATACACTCAATAGAACTCTTCATTAGTTTATCCTGTATCTCTTTCACAAGTTGAGGCAAATTTCGGTCTTTCAACACAGTCTTCTCTTTATCAGTCACAGTCTTACCCAAGCAACCCCTAGAACTACCTCTCTGGCAGTTATCCGGAACATGCCGCACAGCATTGTTCATCCTTTGGCCCGAGACATTTCTCCTTTGGTGCTGGTGTCCAGAATCATATTGAACAGGATGGATTCCAGCAGCAGAATCAAGGCTTCCAAGACTTGTATTTGTGTTTACAGAGGTAGATGATGTTCCTTTTGGAACCCATGTTTTCTGAGCATTTTGAGAAGCAAAAAAACTTGATCTTTCTTTTCCATCTCTCCTGACGTGAGAGCTCATTATCACACGTCAGCTCTTGGAGAAATTTCTGTACTTTGAAGCCAATGACAAAAGCTCAGATTTTTAGCAATGCAAACCCCTCGTGAATCCAAAAAAAAATATAGCATTATTAAATATTAAGCAACTAAGCATATGACTACAACGGTTTGAAAGAATCTTGACTGTACGATTCATTCACCATCGGCTATATAAAAAAATCTCTAAAATTGTTCTTAATTCTTCAACCCACACGAGCAAATCACAGAAAAAAGGTGAGGAAAGAACCGTACCTGAGAATAAAATGGCGAAGAAGAAACACAGAACAAACGATTTCCGAGAGAGAAAGAGACCGTACGTAGGAGAAAATGGAGCGAAGAGGAAGCAGAAAGATCTTTTTGTGTTAAACAACTGAGCGCTGTTCTTACTTCTCAGTTCTCACACTGAGCGCTGTTCTTTTAAAATTTAAACGACACGCAGTAGCGTAGATTTATAGTGAGACGGCACGGTGTTCTTTGAGCCTTTTGGCTTTTTTTTTTTTTAAAACGAAACTTTAAAAACTTAATAAGACCAACCACTTCCCGATACTTTGTTCCGACAAAAAAAAGAACCTCCGACTCGCCGCCGATTACAGCGTCGGACTTTAGTTTCTTCACAATGGCGTCACGGGTTTTGTTCTCCAACCAATTCAACTTCACGGCGAATCAGTACCGGGAGACCTCTATTGCTCCGTTGACGCCTTCCCGGAATTTTCTCTCCTTCTCCTATCGAAGTACTGTAGAAAGATTCGCTATGAAGATTCGACCATTTGTAAAAGCTGCTTCTTTTGCTCCAACTGTAGCGGAGGTTGATAGTTCGAGAGACGAAGCAAAAAAAAGGAAGAAGCTTGCAGTGTTTGTGTCGGGAGGTGGTTCGAATTTCAAGAAGATTCATGAGGGATGCAGTGGTGGTTCAGTTAAAGGGGATGTTGTTTTGTTGGTCACTAACAAGAAAGGTATTGCCTTTTGATGTTTCTGTTGAATTAATGCTAAGTTTGAAGTCTAAATTTTGATTGATTTGAATAAAATTTGAATAGGTATCTCTCTTTAGTGTAGTATTGTGCATTGATTTGGAGTTTTCGAATTTGTGAATTTTGGGACACTATAATACAGATTGTGGAGGTGCTGAGTATGCAAGAAGTAATGGCATTCCTGTTTTAGTATTCCCAAAACCGCAACGACAATCATCTGATGGACTCTCTCCTACAGAGCTTGTGGATGTTCTTAAGTCAGCGACTTCTCTCTATCCATGTTTAGTTGTATCTTATGTGAACCTTTGTCGAAACTAAAACATTCGCTTTAATGAACAGGAAGTATGGTGTAGACTTTGTTCTTCTAGCTGGATATTTGAAACTTATACCCGTAGAGCTAGTCCAAGCCTTTCCTAAACGAATTCTGAATATCCATCCTGCGTTACTTCCGGCTTTTGGAGGTAAAGGGCTTTATGGTATGAGAGTGCATAAAGCTGTTCTGGCGTCAGGAGCTAGGTAAGTGTCGCAACTTCATACAATGTTACGGTTTGTGTAGCTCTTTTTGTTTTCTTATGGTTTTACTTCCGTTAGGTATTCAGGTCCAACAATTCACTTTGTCGATGAGGAGTATGACACAGGACGGATACTTGCTCAAAGTGCAGTCCGTGTGATTGCTAATGATACACCAGAGGAATTAGCTAAAAGGGTTCTTCGTGAGGTACTACTACTACTTAAGAATACGTTTTGAGCATTACATTTCACAATTTCAAAAGATTTCATTTCTTCTTTTTCCATTTTTGGGAGTAGGAACACAAACTGTATGTTGAGGTGGTGGCTGCGATTTGTGAAGAGCGGATTATATGGAGAGATGATGGTGTCCCTCTCATTCAAAGCAAAGAAAATCCTGACGAGTATTATTAGATCCTCCACAAGTGACCTTAGGCTAAACCGCATTGGTTCTCAGAATAGTTGCATTTTCAAAACAGAGTGTGTTCAGGCTGTAAAAGAAGTTTTTGCCCTTAGTGTAGTTTGAGAAAATGTTTCTGAATCTAAATTTTTGTTTCGGTTGGGTTGAAATCATATGGAGGGAGTGTTTTGTTGTATAAAACCATCTTTTATCTAAGGATGTTTTATTACCATGAAGTTTGATTTCTTCTTTAAGAATAAAAAGCTCTGAAATCCAAAATACAGATTCTAGCTTATAAGAAACAAGGTTTGACCGTATTATTTGTTCCTAGAAGAAACAAAGTGTGACTTAAGACGGAGCGCCAAGATAGAATGCAAGGCGAAGAATGTCACTGAAGATTCCACCGGCTGTGACTTGAGCACCAGCACCAGGTCCACGAACAATCAGAGGCTGTTCTTTGTACCGTTTGGTTGTGAAAGCGATGATGTTGTCAGCACCCGAGAGCTGAGCAAACGGGTGATCTTTCTTGTACCTTTTCAACTCGACCGTTCCTTTTTTCTCTACCGCGTCTACAACACCTACGTATCTCAAGACCTACAAACACATCAGAGTCTGGAATGAGTTCTTTTCGAGATAGTGCATTTGGTGTTTCAAAATGAGTTTGCTAAGATGCACTACTTACTTCTCCAGCTGCTTCAGCCTCTTGTCTTTGTTTGGACAATTCATCGTCAAACTGAGGTAGCTTCTGCATGAACTCTTCTGCTGATGCACAACTCTGTGATCAACAATGGAATAGTTTACTGGAATGTCGAAAGGTTATCCTTATTGGTGACGAATCTAATTGTGTTATACAGAGACTTACTTGTAGCGGCTTTGGCACAAGAGTCTGGATTGGGAGGCTGTCGAGATCCAATTTCAAGCCTGATTCTCTGGCAAGAATAGTCACCTGAAGAAGTAGCATATATAAGAAGATTACAAATTATTTAAATGGTCAAACACAGCTGCATTGACTTAATTTAAGGGACCCTACTTTTCTGGCGACATCTGTTCCAGATAGATCTTCTCGTGGATCTGGCTCTGTGAAACCTGCCTCCTTCGCTTCTGCTACAACATCACTGAAGCTTCTGGTGCCCACAAAATTGTTGAAAAGGTAACTTAAAGTCCCACTGCAACGCGGCATTAAAGCAAGAGTTTAGTGTGAAGGTAAAAAGACCGGAAAAGCCAACATTCTTGTGTTGGTATCTGAACAGCCTGTTGCGGTACCAAGCCAAACAGGAGCTCTACCTGAAAATTCCCTCAATTCGCAGTATTTTATCCCCTGTTTCCAGAAGACCACGTAAAGTGCTGATAATTGGAAGACCAGCTCCAACGGTTGCTTCATAGAAGTAATGTGTGTACGATTTTCTTTGAAGATCTCTGATCTTTAGATACTGCATTCACAGGGGAGACTGTTACCAACTAGTCTCTCTGTTCATAGAACCATGGAACCTCAACAAGAACAAATTTGGAGGTTCCCTATTCAACAGTCATTTAATCAAATATCAAACACTTTACCTGATCAAGTGGTCCTGAGTTAGCCTTTTTGTTCGGGGTGACCACGTGAATTCCTCGGAGCAACCAGTCGTAGTAACAGCTAGCGATATCAGCATCAGCCGTACAATCAACCATCACAGAGTTTGGAATGAAATGATTTCCCTTCACATATTGGGTAAACTTCTCCATGTTAGCTGGCTCTCCCTCTTCCTTCATAAGTTCTCTCCATCTTGATAAGTCGATTCCCCTAACAGATGATGAATGTGTAAGGAAAAAGCAGTAGTGCAGTTCACCTACAAAGTACTCTATCAAGTTCGTCAACTTACGATTCACTCATCAACATTTTACTTGAGCCAGTGATCCCTATCACACGCAAGTCAATTTTAAACTCGTCTTTTAGCACTGCAGCCTGAGTATAAAAATTGAGAAATGTGTCAGCTTGAACCTTGATCAATATGTCACTATAATCTCACAGATACACATCAGCTACTCACCTGATCTCTAATCTGGTCAAGTAAGGTCCCACCAATTAAACCCGGCCCTATGATCCCCATTGCCAAAGTGGTTCTCGAAAGGTAAAATCTTGAATGCACTGCTCTTAATGCCCTAATGCAATCTTCACGCTTGACGACTACTGTAATATTGAACTCAGAGCAACCTTGAGCTATAGCACGGATGTTGATATTGGCCTGCAGGTGTTTTAGACAAGGTAATGTATCAACAGACCGTCTTAACAGAAAGTGATATGAAATGGATTATAGAACCGTCAACCAAATTTTTATTTGCAAATACAACACTTAATTTACCTTTGCCAACGCATTGAAAAACGTGGCAGAAACGCCAGGAGTGCTCGCCATTTTCTGGCCAACTGCTGCTAATATGCTACAATTAGGGATGATCTCAATCTGACAAAGAATAATAAAACCAAAGGTTTACCAAAATATCCCGATGCATAAACAAGATTTATGTTGGTTTCCAAACGGGTGCTGGACATGCGCAAATCTACAATGGAAGTTAACGGAAATTGCTAGTTGATATCTTTCAAAGATCTCAAAGAGATTTATGGGCACCTGGGAAAGGCGTCCACCAGCTAAAGCTTGACGGAAACGTGAGTTCAAAGCCTCAGAAACGGCTTTAACTTCCTTCTCAGGTACAGCAAAGCACACAGAATGCTCGCTACTAGCCTGCATTTATGTAATACTATTAAAACCACAATTGACAAAGAAAATCATAACTGATAAAAGAAACCAGAAAGCAACTAGATGATCCAAATACCTGCGAGATCATAATCACATTAGCTCCAACTTCCTTGACAGCAGAAAAAATGGCACTGGCAGTACCAGGAACACCAGCCATTCCAGTTCTGCAAAGAGAATGGATAATTTGTATAAGAGACAAGACAAGCACTGAGCGTGTAACACGACGCCAACAAACAGCTCACCCTTCTACATTAACAAGAGCCAAATTGTCAATCGTCGCAAACCCTTTGACGGGAGCATCTAATTTATATCCATCTTCATCTTCAATCTGCCGACATATCATTGTTCCAGGGGCAGAGAGGTTGAAAATGTTCCTTATTACTATCGGGATGTCATATTTCATCACTGGAATGATGGTCCGAGGATGTAAAACATTAGCCCCAAAATAAGACTGCACAGGCACATCAACACGAACGTTAGGGTGTACAACAATGATTATGGAAAATTAGGCATCAAAACAAATGTAAAAGGTTGCAAATTTACCATTTCCCAGGCCTCTTGATAAGAAAGAGTCTTCAGTATAACAGCATCACTAACTGCATATATACATATTCGTTAGCATGAGAACCAAAAAGAAACTGGCTTAATTGCAATGCTTCCACATACATACCTTTTCTTGGATCTGCACTGTACACACCATCAACATCCGTCCAGATTGTGAGTTGGTGAGATCTAAACAAAGCACCCATTATAGCAGCAGAGAAGTCACTCCCATCCCTCTTGAGAGTCGTTGGAATGTTCTGCGGCGTACTGGCTATGAATCCAGTCGCGACAATAACCTTGGACGAGTTCTGAGAAAACCATTTCTCCAGTCTCTTTTCTGATTCCACAAAGTCAGGATCAACTTGATTAGAGCTCGTAGGAATCACAACAAGCACATCCCTCGCATCCATCCATGTGCAGTCAACTCCACTCTATAACCAAAACCAAACACAAGCATTAAAAAAAAAAAAAAAAAAATTACAAAACAACAATCAGTTACCATATATAAACTTGCATACCTTCCTCACAACAGCAGCTAACATCTGAGCAGACCATAACTCTCCATGACCCACAACAAAGTCCGAGAAAGATTCCGTTGCATGACCAGCTACAGAGACACAAAAGACTTCATTCATATACATATACACGACCCTAAAACCTAAACAATATACATTTTCGCATTGACCTAAAAACAGTACCTATATAAATGGCACGAAGCATTGCTTTAAGATTGTTAATATCATTATGCAACCTCGCCGAGAAACTCGCCAGCTCATCTCCATCAAGCAACTCAAGAGCCGTAGCTCTATGCTTTTCAAGAACAGCATCCAAAGCAGATAAGTATGAATCATCTCGTGACTGTGCTCTATGAATGAGATCATACATCATATCAGTAACTTTAGCCATTGCTGACACAACAACCAACTTCCTCGTGGATTCATCGTTGATTACAACGTCAGCAACATCTTTGATCCTCTCAGAGTTTCCAACACAAGTCCCTCCGAATTTATGTACAGCCCAAGACGAGTCTCCTTTAGGAAGGTGGCCGTTCTCCACCGAGTTATCTACTGATAAATCTGTTTTATGACATTTAAGAAAATTCAAATTAAAAATCTATAAATTAATCAAACGGAAGCTTAAACGGAAGGTTTTCAAGAAACCTGTGGTGACGGAGCCAACGACACGTGGAGTTTGCAATTCGCTACGTACGCTATGACTTACGCAACTCCGACGGCGGGAATTTCCGAAGGAGACACGATTCGACGAGACGAGTCGTTTCCCGTAAATGCACGGGACGCGAACTGTGAAATCTCCCGTCGCTACGGACGGTGAAGAAGCGACTTTAGCCAGAGAAACCACCGGCATGTTTCTGTGTTAAGTGATACGCTCAGTCAATTCAGTTACCGCCGGAGAAGATGATGACACCACTGAGATCGGCGAGAAAATGGAAAAAAAGTCGAGAACAGTGGCAATTTAGTAATTTTTGGCGAGGAAGGCGACTTGTTTTGTTTATATATGAATCGTTTAGTGGGGTAACATAAGAACTCGATGGTCGAGTGGAAAGACACGCGTACGTGTTGTATTGCTTCACTGATGTATCAACGGTTGAGATTAGTTTTTGATCTCTAGGGAGTAATGGTGAAGAAAAAGACTGCGTTCGTAATGTGACTATCCAAGCCACACTAGAGTCGCCAAGTAGCTTTAAAAGCCATTTGAATAATTACTTGAAATTTGGTGAAAAGAAAAAAACGCATGATATTTCTGTTTTTTTCAATTTTATATTTAGTTTTTCCATCCACCAACCTATGGTTTGTTTTATAAAAAGTTTCATCTGCAACAGAGAGTATATAAAACAAACAATGTCATGGTTTGTTGAATTTCTTGTGAACAACATTTTGTTATGTATATAATAATGGACAACATAATAATTAATAAGAACTTGGAACATCAAATTACACTTCAATTATTGTTCTCTCTCTACATTTTCAATTGAACCACACTTCAATCACCATAATGAATTAAGCATTATTTCATTGAAGAACCAAATGTTTTTGTTTACTCACTAACCAAATTAACATTGACTAAAGATCAAGTAAATGAATTAATTCATGTGAGGTTCAATATTTTACCTTAGTAATCCTGCATATTTTGACAAACGAATATAGTATCAAAATGTAATTCCACCATTTATAGATTTGGATTTTTTAATAAAAATAGCTTCTAATAAAGTAATTTAATATTACTACGTTTATAAAAACAAAAAAATTGGAGCACTGAAACTCTCAGAGATGCAGCTCAGGCGGTATATACCAATTGGTCATATGCACTCATCTTCAAAAGCGTCGCAGGTTCGAATCCATCTTAATCCTCCCAGTTTTGAAACTTTTTTTTTTCTGTCACCAGTAGATGACGCTACATAGATTACCACTCGCCGGCAGCTATATCGGGACGGTAGTTATATTCTCCAACAATCTTCTTATTAACCTCAAATTCACGGTCAGATTCGCCGTCGTTATTATCCCGCCACCGTTCAAATCTCGTATCACTAGTACAAGAGCGACCTCGTCCCACATTGAATCTCACTCTCCCTCTCATCATCGGTAAACTCCCACCGATCCTACCTCTAGAGCTCTCTGACTTAAAACTCTCCGGGAAAGTTTCACATCCAATAACAGAATCGGAGTTCTCCCACAGATGATCGGATCTATGGGATCTATCCTTAGTGTATCGTTCGAGGTAGAGGCTAGAGTCCGGGAAAGGAGGAAGCCAAGCAGGAATGGATTTCATCATCTCCGGCGATCGAACCACACGTGTCATCATCAAATCTCCTCCGTTTGATCCGGCGATCTCCGGCTTAGGTAACGGCTTGGCGAAAGGGATTTCGAGAGCGGACGAGACGAAATCGGAGAGGTTACGGAGAGCAGCTGATCTGATCAGGCAGTGAGATTCGACGTCGTGCAACGTGGAGCCGCCGGGGAAACAATCGGAGGTTGATAGAGAGATGTCTTGGAGACTGTTGACGATGTCGAAGAGGTTAACCTCCGTGCGATTCGCTGAGTTTGAGAAGGAAGCGGCGAGTTCGGCGATGGATTGGAGGAATTTGGTTGTGATTAGGGTTAGCGTGTTGAGGGTAGAGGTGGTATCGGTTGATCTGTATCCAACGGATTGGCAAATTTGGCTGACGGCGACTCGTGTGAGAGAGAAGGAGAAGTCCGTCGCTGATTGGTCGGGTGATTCGAATTTTACTCTGGCTTTACGCCTTCGCTTCATTGGGGAGTGGGAGATTTTTTTGGGAGGATCGAGAGAAAGAGAGCGCAGAGAGGCGAATTGAAATTTTTGTTTAAAAGGCTGAATTTTAAAAGAACCCTAAATTCACAAGGTTTCGAACCGCCGCCGCTTAGGTTAATGATTTTTAATCCAGCACGAACGAGCCACGAAACCATTTCGAGCTTCTTGTTTTTATTCGTAGCAATAAGATTAATCAACGCGGAAATAAATGAATGGAAAATTCAAAAAAAGGAATTTCAAAAGAAAAAGGGAAATTCCACACAACATACTCTAGAAACAAAATTGTGAAAATATACACACACTAAAACCCGTTACGCCCCAAAAGCCCATGTGATAAAAGTTAGGGCCGAGTATTTCATGTTTTTTCAAAATCCAAAAAAACAAATTATAATGAAAAAAAAAAAGTTGGAATATTTATATTCGAGTTCTTCGAAGTTTTGGTTTTTGGACTTACGTAAATGGAAACTGATCAGAGTTTTAAAATTTATTTATTAGATTTAGTCGATTTGGATAAATTAATTCATGCTTTAGATTTTTGGATTTACACAAATAAAAACTAATTAAAATTTTTTTAATGTATTTATTAGATTCGAATTCAGATTCTGATTTTGAATTCAGTTAAAAGTCTCAAACCTAATAAAAATTATTGTGGTAGCTTTAGTAGGGATTATGTTTATTTATATGGCACCAATGAGAATATCAATCAATCAAATAAAATTTTGATATCTTTTGAATAAACGTTCGGAGACTTCCTCCCACTCTCTTACCAACAAAAAAAAAAATTCAATCAAATAAATACTCATTTATATCTTAGTGGTATAAAAACACTCTTTCCTTTCTTTACTTTCCTTGGCATTAAATGAAAGCTCAAATAGACCTGTATTATAATCCAAAGTGATTTTCACTCTCCATCGATAATTAATTTGTTTGGTGCAGCTACGCCTGCTAGTCGATCAAGTCCTTTGATCTAGATTCTAATCTAGTATTATTTCCCTTTCTTTTTATTTATTACTAGAGGGTTTCCGCGCTTCGCGCGGATTTTTATTTCTTTTTATTTATTAAAATTTCCTTTTATACATTACTGTAATTTATTATTAAATTTTAGTATTCTATATAGAATTTGATAAAATTAATATCTCGTTCCAATTATTTATGTATTATTTATATATTCAGTTCTACTTTTCCATTTCTTATATTTTCCACAGTTTTATATTATTTTTTAAAACATTTAACATATTAGTATGATTTACTTTTTATTTAATTTATTTTCATTTCATTATATTTTTTTATTTTAGTTTTAATAGCTGTTATAAAATATTTTTAAAATTTAATTGTTTTAAATATTTCCCGTATCTTCATAACAGATAATTTTATAAGCTGACATATTATTATAATTTATTTTAGTTTTAATTTATTTTCATTTAGTTATTGTGTTTTGTTTTTTTAATTTTTCATTTTTATGAAATATTGTTAGCTGTTTATGTTTATAATTTTTACATATGTGATATATTGAAAAGTTGTTTAAATTCATAATTGCAACCATAACGAATTATTTTTGTTATTCTTACCTTTTTCATTTATGTTATAAATTTGATTTTTTCGTCTCAATCTATTCCATTTATGTTTATAAATTTTGTGAATTTTGATTTTTGTCTCATTCTCATTAAATACCATCGTGATTTTATATTTATTTTCTTATTTTTTAATGCTATTGTTTGTTGATGTTTCTCTTGTTTTATGTTACTTGTACTTTTTTCATTTTTTTCTTTTTTTTATTTCTATATTTAACTCACATTGTATTAGTTTAATCATTCTTTTTAATATAAAATATTGTTAATTATTCATTTATTTCATAATTTCAACATATGTGATTTATTAAAAAATTATTTAAAGTCATATTTGCAATCATAAAAAATGAGCATTCTTATTATTATATTTTCATATATACTATTTTAACATATGTAATGTATTTTAAAAGTTATTTAAATTCATATCGGCAAACTTTCAAAAAATATTGTTCTTATTGTTATATTTTTTTAGATGTGTTTTTCAAATGATATTTTATTTTCATATCTCGTTTTATCTCGATCTAAATCGTTTTTATTCAAAAGTTTAGTATATTTAAATATGGCATATTTTATTTTCAAAATTCTCGTGTTTTTTTCATTTCTATTAAATTCCATCATAATTTATTGTTATATTCGCTTACTTTTTTATGCTCTTATCAAATAATATTTCTGGTGTTTTATGTAGTTTTATTTTTTTTCTTTTTTTTTTTCTTTTTTTAAGTAATATTTTTATTTCGCGGAGGTTTATATTGTTTTATATTGTCTTTTATTATTCTTTTTTTATTTTCTGTCTTTTGTTCTAAAATATTTTTGAGTTTGTTTTTTCTAGTTTATAATATTTAGCATCTTTATCAATTGGTGTAAGAGGATTAATCAACACATACATTCTTCTTATCGAGGAACAGCATATCAACACCTATGAGCTCACTTCCCTTTTTAACATTACGGTGCCTCTCATTAATGAAGAAACCACCCACCAACAATCCGAATAGCGCTTCCATATTTCAAGTCACAGTATAGGAGGTTGCCATTCTCTTTCACAGAGTTATGTAGTGGGATTGTGCGGTAGTGGATGATGAGAAATGGCATACACATATCCTATTTATAAGAAAACCACGAAGAAGAAAAGAAGATTAGTGAGAATTTAAGAGGGAGTAGTAGAAGTTGAGAGATGATTATGTTTACGTTAAATTTCGATTTTGATTATCTCAATCAATGTTGATTTGAGCGGTTACAGATTGGAAGCTTGAAGAGCGAGGACATTGAAATCGAGTTTCAGATCTGGTAGGACTGGTCCGGAGGATATCTTTCTTGGTCGCTGAACATGGACGCAGGAGATTGGAAGATATATTTTCATGGAGATTTGAGGTGTAGGAGATTATAGAAAATCGTGATGAAAACCATGAGAATGATTTGATTAGATAATATTTGGGCCATTAAAAATGTTGTTTTAAGCCATTAAAAATGTTGTTTTAAGCTAAATTTTGGGTTTTAAATGTAGTGGCTCAAATAAAATGGTTTTGGATTATAGAAAGTGTAGAGAAAAACAAATGAGAGAGGAGATTACGTGTCAAGATATCATAAACCTTTTGATGACGTGGCAGCTTCAGTGAAGAGAGGATATTACTTTATATATATAGATTTTGGAAAAGTTATTTTGTTTCAAAATATTTATTATTTTAACATTTTTAAATTAATTTTAATTTTATTGCAAACCGTATAACTAATTATATTTTATACTTTTAATAATTAGTTGAACTATTTTTTAGATATATTTTAATGATATTTTGTAAAAATATATATATATATA
>OVBI01001690.1:0-29835 GCA_900406495.1 Sisymbrium altissimum
ATTGTTCACTGAAGAAGAAGAAAGAAGTTGGCAAAAAAGGTTGGAATATGTTTGTTCACTTAGCTTTTAATGATTTTTATCTACTAAAAAAGCGTTGGATCTTTATATCTCAATAACTAACTGTTCTAATTGTACATGGGCTTATGCAGTGGTCAGTGTGTGGGAAGTGGAACTCCAAAAGTACGACTAAATATTTAAGGGGAATGTTGTAATCTGTGAGATCGAGAATACACTGTCTTAGAGGTTGATGACACAAAATAGTATGCATGTTTTTGTTAGAGGCTGCAATGGAAGTCTACGAGTAAAAAATTGAACAGAGTATTGATCTGTTGGGTCAAAGCAAGACAGGGGTTTAAAATATAAAAAGGTCGAAACAACAACTCTACTAAACAGGTTACGAGATTCACATGGTAGTAATCTGAACCAAAAAATAAGCAAAAACAAATAAAAAGAAAATCTTGCGAAGCTGAAACTAAGATATGCAGAGGCTTTAGGCACGCGGTGGAGCTCCAGCTACTGCAGGACGAGGAGCCTGACCAGGCTTGGGAGCATCCTCCTGATATTATCATAAATTTTGGAAAAAAACAGTAAGTAAGAAAATCTTATAGAAATTCATTCATTTAATTGAAAAGGAACAAAAGATAGAACAGAACAGTCTCATTGAGTGAAAGCACTTAAGTAAATGGTTGAAGCCAATAAAGAGTGTTGTGAAACGAGTAAACTATTAACAGGAAACTTAAGACAAACAAACCGAAATGTGCAAGTGTACTTTGCGGGACAAGTTAAAGGAACAAGCTTTACTTGTAACAAGCTTGAGAATAAACAAAGAAAGACGAGTGTGACAGCTTTGTCCATAGAGATGAGAGAGAGGGAATACTAACCTTGCGTCTGGCGAAACGGGGCGGGGGAGTACGAACCCTGCGGTTGGTGCGGGAGCGGACTCGGACAACGTGAGAGTGGATGGCACAAGAGACACAGTATTGCATCTTCGAATACAGCTTAGGCAATGTGTACCCTACACTCATTCCGTTTACACCAATTCAAAACATAAACTTTTTCAATGGAAAAAGGAAGAAAGAGAGGGGAATACCATCGTAGACGCTGGCTTCCTGAACATCTCTAATGGCAGCTTGCTCCACTATGTTCCTCACCAGGAACCTCTTTATCGCCTTGTCCTGTCCACACAGTCAATCATCAAACTCTCATACAGAATAACAGAAAGGAAACAAATATATAGAAAGTCAGTCCTACTTTGGGACAACATTTGCCACAGTTGGAGCATCTGATCGGGTTGACGTGTCCTCTGTTGTGCTTGTTCCTCCCTCCATTCCTTCGCTTGAATGTCTGCACCACCACCACCCAATCATTCACCTCTCAAAAATCGTTACTTTTAACCAAGAATAGACTATATCGAAGAAGAAAAACAACACTATACCATCTTCTTTCCCACGCGCCTGCGACTCAGATTCCTCTTCTCCTCGTCAAGCTCTGTGTCTGCCTGCTAGGGTTTTTACTCTCTTCTCCTTCACAAAACTGATTACACAGTGATCGTCACTTTTAGGACTTTCAGAGATACTGGGCTTATTCCTGGGCTTGGGCTTTATTTCTCTCTTTTAGTCTTTTTACTTGGGCTTGACGAATATGTAACGCAACTCTAGATGTGGAGTTATTGAGATGAATCTTGCTGACTTAAATAACATGTCAAAATGAGAGAAAGAGATTTTAATTTCATATAATCGATCTGAAAAACAGTCTCCTATAAAATGAAAAGGTATAAAAGATGAAGAAATTATATTTGAACCTGAAGTGCATGGAACTCACACGCAAGGACCATGTTAATACAACCTATTATTTCCTCTCTGTTTTGTTTCTTTCTTTCTTGAAATTCTACTTAATTTTACTATTAAAAACTATACCTGTGAACTTATTACACGAGTCGAAGCTCTTGAAAAATATTTCTATATCTTAGATCTTTTTGATCTTTTTCTATCTTCATATTTTTACACCATTAATTAATTTTTCACGTGCAACCATGTTGCTTGATTTGTAGTACGTGTTTGGTATATAGCAAATGCATGTAAAAGACAATGCTGGCTCCTTACAAACACAATTTTTCTAATTAACAAAAATAACCTTTACGGACCAACAAGTACAAGGCTCTCATCACACAACACAAATAGGAAATAGCAGTTTTTTTACTCATGTTTACTTGGGCGCGGCAGAGGGAATTTTAAGCTTTTTGTAGCATCTCTTTTGCTTTGCTTACCCACGCGCTATAAATATCGTCCGCGGACAAAACAAAATGCACCTTCATAAGAATAACAATACGAGATCGTAGAAAAAAAAAAGAGTCAGTTACTTCATTGAATCCATGGAAGTGTAACTATATGGATGAGAGAAGCAATCGTTACCTCCTTGAAGTCATTGGCGAACTCTTTGATCGTTGATATACCGATCACAGCAGCTTCATCAAAAGGATATCTAGAAACAAAAACAATACATTAGAGACATAAGTTTTCCAAGAATAGCCATTTGTCAAATCTCTGATCGTCAAGAAATCATTGAATAGGTGTTCTAGCATATGATATTCTAAGAGCAAACCTAACTAGCTAGAGAAAACAATGTGAACGACTTAAGTCTCTAGTTGTGACAACTTTACCCGCTAATCCCACAAGATATGGCAGGAAATGCAATGTACTTGATGTTGTTTTCCTTTGCCACTCTGAGACTATTTCTGTAGCAAACAGATAGATGAACTGTTATGTTTACAAGAAACAAGTGAAGTAGAATAGAACAAGAGAAACTGCTTACCTGTAAGAACTGGTGAGTGATTCTTTAGGGTTGACATCTGAGTCATAGACGGGTCCAACAGTGTGAATCACATGAGATGCAGGCAAGTTGAAACCCCTGTTCCATTTTTACAATCCAACATGTTCATTAATCAACAACACCTAATTCAAAACACCTCCATTTATTATATACATGAGCAGAAACCGAGTAACCAACTGAGTGATTCTTGCTTCACCGGTTGGACAACGCACTCCAGGACGAACTTCAGGGACCTCATAGCATGCTGCTCTCAGTTGTGGCCCCGCAGCTCTATGTATTGCTGTCACAGATATTATTAAATATGCCTTTAGATTTCTGATTGGTCACAGTTTATACCAACACAAATACACAATGGCAATGGAATTGGTAGAAAACTGAAGAAGACAAGACTCGTAAAGTTACCTCCATCGGCGCCACCACCACCTAGCATTCGCTTATTTGCTGGACTGACCTGAAGAAACAGACTGCCTTAAGTCAAAGTAACGATGAAGCAATAATATCAAGCAAATGGAGAGAGGCCTACTTATTTACGGGAATGTTACAAGAGCGTATAAAACATTTTTCCTCACCACCTCTCAAGTTTCATCTAACTCTACGAATCTATCAATTTTGGAAAAGTCCAGCCCTCAAATTTGAATTGATCGAGAAGGAGAGACTTACAATAGCATCGGATGATGCATCCACGGACCACTCAGTGATGTCACCTTCAAGGATTTTGAGAAGACTAGAATCAGACAAATTGAAAACAGCTACTTCGCCTCCAGAAGCCATGGATAGCACTCGGGAAGTCTTATTAGGAGGAGACAGAACCGACGAAGAAGCAGTAATCACATTTCATGTTTTTGTATCTTTTGCAGTCTTTGCATTTGACTAGATAACCACGACTGTTTCTAGTTTACAGTTGTGCTTCCATGTCCCTTTTGAGTTATTAAACAATTTGTTTATGAATTACATTTCCAGAGAGAACTTCGGGGACATGTGTCCAACGATCTTCGATCTTCACTTAGATATTTCATGTTTTTGTATCTTTTGACTTTTATAAGTTTGCATTTAACCAGAATAATGCGCTTAGTTTGCGATTTTTAGTCTTCTGTGTTTCGCTCTATTAAACAGACAGAGAAACTGTTGCCCCCAAAGATGTCACATCTCCACTCAAAATAAATCTGTAAGCCTTCTTTTTGTACAACTGGCCACTGAATGAAAAATAAAGATTTAACTTATCTTACAGGCTTACAGCGTTGGATCCTTAAAAACTTTCTTTATTACCAAATATAACCATTACGGACAATCATCACAAGGCTCTCTCATCACACAACACAAATAGCAAATGGTTTCCTTTGAGTGGAGTATTAGGGATCTACTTGGGCATACTTAGGCGGCAGTGAGAATCTTAAGCTTTTTGTAGCACCTCCTTTGCTTTGTTTACCCACACGCTATAAATATCGTCGGCGAACAAAACAAAATGCACCTTGATAAGAATGATAATACGAGATCGTAGAAAAAGAGTCAGTTACTGCATTGAATCCATGGAAGTGTAACTATATGTACGAGAGAAGCAATCGTTACCTCCTTGAAGTCATTGGCGAACTCTTTGATCGTTGATATACCGATCAAAGCAGCTTCATCAAAAGGATATCTAGCAACAAAAACAATACAATTGGAGACAAAAGTTTTTCCAAGAATAGCCATCTGTCAAATCTCTGATCGTCAAGAAATCGGTGAATAGGTGTTCTAGCATAAGACATTTTAAGTTCAAACCTAAATAGGTAACAATACGAACGACTTAAGTCTCTAGCTGTGACAACTTTACCCGTAAATCCCACAAGAAATGGCAGGAAATGCAATGTACTTGATGTTGTTTTCCTTTGCCACTCTGAGACTATTTCTGTAGCAAACAAAGAGATGAACTCTTATGCTTAGAAGAAACAAGTGAAGTATGGTAGAACAAAAGAAACTGCGTTTACACTTACCTGTAAGAATTTGTGAGGGATTCTTTAGGGTTGACATCTGAGTCATAGATAGGTCCAACAGTGTGAATCACACGGGACGCAGGCAAGTTAAAACCCCTGTTCCATTTTTTTTTACAACCAACATTTTCATTAATCAACAATACCTAATTCAAAATACCTGAATTTATCATACATAGAGCGGAAAGAAAAAGAGTAACTCACGCAGTGATTCTTGCTTCACCGGTTGGACAACGCACTCCAGGACGAACTTCAGGGACCTCATAGCATGCTGCTCTCAGCTGTGGCCCAGCAGCTCTATGTATTGCTGTCACAGTTTCAATCACAGTTTATACCAACACAATCACACAATGACAAGTAATCGACTTAGAGATTACTGAAGAAGACCAAGATTCGTAAAATTTACCTCCATCGGCACCACCACCACCTACCATTCGCTCATTTGCCGGATTGACCTGAGGAAGATACAGACAAAGTTCAGAACTTTACGAATCTATCCATTTTTGGAAAAGACCAACCTTTGAGGATTTGAAACAAACTGCCTCAGTCAAAAGTAATACTGAAGCAATATCATCAACCAAAAACAGAGAGGCTTGGTACAAGAGCCTATCAGCCATTTGTCATCACCAGCTCTCAAGCTTCACGTAAAGTATCTATTTTTTTAGTCGAAAGTATCTAACTTTCATGTAAAGTATCTTACTTTACGAATCTATCTTATTTTGGAAGAGTCCTTCATCGGAAGCAGAGACTTACAATAGCATCAGAGGATGCATCGACGGACCATTTGGTGATATCGCCTTTAAGAATCTTAAGTAGGCTAGAGTCAGACAAGTTGAAAACAGCTCCTTCGCCTCCAGAAGCCATAGATGAGACAGTTACCACTCGGCAAGTCCTTTTAGGAGAAGACAGAACAGACGAAGACAGTTCGCTCCGAAACCGTAACGCGGCTGTGTGGAAAGTGTCGGAGATTGGAGTAGCTAACGACGAAGACCAAATCGATCTAGTGATCGTGGGATTCGAGTGTAGTAATCTAGGGAGATTCGAGCTTCCCAGTGTCGACAACGAGAGTCGTTTCATTTGAGTCCTCACCAAACTCTCTTTTTCGCTCAAGAGGTTTTTGGCCCATTACTGCTAACGAAGCTGTGTGTACTACTAGAACTTGTTTTAATTAGACCACACTTGTTAATGGGCCTCTTTATGGGCCAGACCAGATGAGAAAGAAGAACTCAATGTATAAAGATTCTTTACACATTACTTTTTTCAAAGCTTGCTCTTAACCATTTAAGCAAAACAGTTGAGTTTACTCCTGAATCCTGTTTTGTTTGTCCTTGACGTAGGAGAGAAGTGTCGGCCTTGTGGGGAAGGTAGCAAATCCTTTGCCTTTTTCAACCACACCGTGTATGTATCATTGCTAAACATAACAAAATGCACCTGAGAAAGATCCAACACTTGTCAAAAGAGAATCTTCTTGGTTTTTTAGCATTTCTTAAGCAACAAGGTAGAACTAGTGTTTGTTCGGACCAAAGATCTTCATTGGTAGTAATGGCAAACGGAAACAAAGGGTGACTGAGACTAAGTGTAGTTGGGAGGCAAGTAATTTACCTCTTTAAAATCTTTACCAAACTCCTTAACCGTGGAGATAGCTATAGAAGCAGCTTCATCCAAAGGATACCTAACAAGATCAGATGGAGAACACAAGGTTTTCATATATCATGTGGAATTTTCTTCTCTGAAAAATAATTCACAACATGGGAAGAAATGTTTGAAAACTTCTCACCAACAAGACAAATATCAAGTTTCTGATTCGTCCTAATATCTATAACGTTACCTGAAGATACCACAAGATATCGCAGTGAATGCAATGTACTGGATATTGTTCTCCTTAGCCACTCTGAGACTGTTCCTGTTACCAAAACCAGTATAGAGATGCACACAATCCACGAGAATCCATAAGTGAAGTGGCAGAAAAAATATATTTGACTATACACAAAAAAAAAACTGCATTTTCGTGCTTTTACCTATAGGCACTTTCTAAGAGTTTCTTAGGATTCTTCTCCGGACTATAAACGGGCCCAACAGTGTGAACCACATGAGAAGCAGGCAAGTTGAAACCTCTAGTCCATTTCCAATACGTAAAACCAGGCAGAAAACAATCAACAATCGCAAAAACTGGTATAAAAAAAAAAAACAGAACATATATACACACTAAAAGAGCAGAGAAGAGAAAAAGTGAGAGTGTGAAACCCACGGCGTGATTCTTGCTTCTCCTGTGGGACAACGTATTCCGGGAAGAACTTCTGGGACTTGATAACATGCTGCTCTTAGCTGTCGTCCAGCAGCGTCATGAATGGCTTTCCAGTGAATACTAGTTAGATCCCATCCATATAATGAGATTTTATTTATATAGAAAAATATAGTAAATTGAAGGGAAGTACCTCCATCTGCACCGTTACCACCTAGCATACGCTCATTTGCTGGATTTACCTGAAGTAATCAAAGTTTCCAAGTTCAGACCATAAGGAGTTAGCCTTCTCCGATTCTGATTACTCTAATGACAATCAAATTGATATCAAGATTCTGATTTTCTAAGCGTGGGACGTAGGTTACTCGGCACAGAAACAGAGTATGCCTTAAACAGAACTGTAACCTTATATATTTATTGATCTAACGGAGGAGGAGAGAAAAGAGAGAAGACTCACAATAGCATCGGAGGAGCCATCGACGGACCAACTAGTGATATCGCCTTTAGCAATCTTAAGAACGCAATATTCGGACAACTTGAAAGCAACTTGTTCGCCCTCAGACACCATAACTTGACTGTCCATAGCTTTTACGTCTCCGGCGAGGAAATTGCCGTTTGTGAAAACATAAGTCTTAAAGGAACATAGACGAAAATACAATTCTTCTTCACGCGGTTATCCACTTGTAGCGACCGTTGACTCCAAAGTCAATATCCTCTTTGTTGGTAATAAAAAATTCAGTTTATTATATTCAATTATATGTGGCTAAGCGATTTTGGATTACACACAAAAAAAAAAGAGTATGCCAAAAGGCTAATTTAAATAAACATGTAAAATCAAAAAAAAAAACTTGCTCTTTGTATGCATGATAGAGACAATCATTGAAAGCAGTAATTCGTAAATAAGAAACACAAAAAAAAAAGGAAGGCTAAGTCTAGCGGGTGCTTACGAGCCACCTCAGCAATATGCAGCCACATCAGCACCCCAAAACAGAGAGAGATGATGGATGGATGGATGGACTCAGAACTGACCGCCTTGGTAGGTTTGTCCGAACTGCCAATTAGAAGGAGCCACGTTGTTGCTAACGACGGTGCGACCATCGCTGGTGGTGACCTGGAACGAGAGGCTCTGATCGTTGAGGTAAGAATTGCTCTGCCAGTTTTGCCCCCAGTTCCTAGACATTGCTTGCCACGACCCTGATTTTGAGCCTCTGATCGAGACAGCGTGAACGTCTCCTGCTCCTCCTACGTTCGAGATCAGAACAAGGTTGAAGTACGAATGCCCATTGATCGTAAACCTTATCCCTCCTTTCTTCATACACGGCACTCTGCATTTACACGACAACATAACTCATTAGTTTAGTTTTAACCGTTTGTTTGCATTTGGATTTTTTATTTTTTAAATGTGTTTTCCAAATTAATCCATAATTTATTGGAACACAAACTCAGATTGTGTTCGGAGTTAACACATCACTTTTGAAAAATGTGGAAGTAATGGCAACTTTGTTACTTGCGTCCCAAGTGTTAAGAAAAGTAAAACGGACCTTCGGAAAGAAACAGGGACAATGCCAGCACGGTACTGAGCGATTTGGAGAAAAGCTGGCTCGGCGAGGTCGAAATGTTGAAGAGGAGGATTGCACCATCCACCATTATCGTTTGAGAGGCCAAAGTTCGGTGGACAAAAGTTTGTAGCCGTGACGGTGATCGTGGAACCGAGACACCATCTCGGGTCATCGTTGCACTTCATCTCGTAGCACGCGCCACACGTGAGTCCGTTGTTGAAAAGAGCCGTACTTAAAGCCGCCGTGTTCGTCCCATAACCTTGGCTATACAAATTTCCATAGCCACAAGCTCCACCTGAGTATTTAGGTAACCCACGTGTTAGCTAACAAACGCAGGTATAAGATTAAATCAGCTAACATACGCATAGACTTTTCATGGTCATACCCATAGTGCCGGAAGCATCGCCGCCACCGTAGAACGTGGCGTGACCACCTTGCCAACCTCCGTCGTCTCCATGAGTTCCTTGGAGAGGGAATAATAAGCTGAATATGGATAATATTGAGATTATAGAATATTTGGAAACTGATGTAATATACATTTTTTGTTTTTGTTTTGGAGAGGGGTTGGTTAATTCAGTTTTGAGTATCGGATTTGATTTGGTGAGAATCGTGAGACTGATATGGACTCAAGTGTGGAGGATGATTGGTTTATATAGGAAAGGTTTGGAGTTTATAATAGTGGCAAGAGATAATATTTTTTAATAAAATGTTTACTTATTAAGTATATTGGTGACAATGGTGTGTCTCTTCTTTCACCTTTTTGGGCATTCACATATTTTATTCAAGTGTCTTCTAGCCAATTTGCGAGGAAATTGTGCCTATTATTTCTCGTTAAATCCCAATGTACTGTATATCCTTATCAGTTTTAGGTATTCATAAAATAATATACATCTAGTTTTCTCGTAAGAATTTGAGCATATATCAAATTCAAGATGGCCGAATGGGTAACTTGGGTGGATAACTAGCAGTAAAGTCAACAATGTATGCCACCGTTAATCTTGAGTAGAGTCACATTTTTATTATTCAAATTTTTTTTTGTTGCGGCCAAATTTATATTTGTTTTGTATAATATGTGGACAATAAATTAAACAGTTAGGAAAAATAAAGAAAGTGCATGTATTTATTATTTTATAGGATCAGGGGGGACTTTGAAGGTTGTGGCCACATGCAAATGTTGCGGTTAGACCAACTGCGATTCCTAATCAAGTGGCCCTTGCTTGCACATGCTCTAATACACAAGTCTTTATTAATTTGTCTCTTCCTTCATTTTGCGTCGTTGTGATATATGATCATATCTCTTATTTGTGTACTGTGTTGAAAATATACTATAGGCTCTGACGTAGCTATATTATATACAAATTAATGACTTCTATGTTCAAAAGCTATGTACACAAATTTTGACAAACTTATGAAATCTCAGTGTAAAATATTATTCGATCAAGATGTTGTTGTAATCGTTTTTTTGTTAATGATCCATTTTATTCTAGTCTTACGGTTAATGTGAACAGATTTGGAATAGGAAAGTAGTTATACCAACGGTAATTATATATTGTTCGTCTTGTTTACGATCGATCTTTAGAATAGAAAGCGAGAATAAGACACGCTCTCTAGTTCAGCACTTTTTAAAATTTTGTTCCGTCCACCTTAAAGTATGGATTTGAAAGAAAAAATTATACCAAAATATTAATCTAACGAAGCATTGTCAGTTGACTATTAGATAACATTCTATATTCATCAAATCAATAATTGGCGTGTTAATTTATATGACACCTTCGACCTTTTGGATATTTGGTAGGCAACTCAACTACCACAGTCCCCCCCCCCCCCCCCCCCCNACTCATATGGCTCTATGGTTTTGATCTCGTTATCGGCAAACATGCTAAATGAATTGACACTATATGCACTTGATAACAATTGATTATTTCAACGTGTGTCTATTTTGATTTTCTATCAGTTGATATATCGATCATTGCATTGCATGTTTTTAGTTCTTTGCTTTTAATGCCAATGTTTAGGCACCCTCGCTTTGATCCTTTAAAAATAGATGAGGGTGCCGGTTTTCATATTTTAGGATCGAAAGACGTTCTAGATTGCTTTTTATATATATTTCTTCTTTGTCATTTTTTTGAAAAGAAATATTCCAATTAATATTGATAGTTTTGTTTTTTTTTTCTTTTTTTTTAACGATAGTTTTGTTTTGGGGTTTGATTACGTATATTAATTACTTTGCTTAGCTATTTAAATGATCTGTATTGACTAAATAGGCCACTAATAAATAAATTATAAGTAGTAAGTGGGACACTAGATGGTCCTACCATGTTACAAGCACATGCAAGAGGCTCTCGACGTGTTAGGCTCTCTCATGCATTTTTCAGATACGTCATTTTCGTGGCCCTTTTATGCATTTTATCAAGTCAGTCTTCTACGTCTAAAATGTAATCAACTTAATATAGCCATATATGGTTCGTTTTAACCAGATTCCTGCATGATTCCCTGAAAATGTAGAAATGTCTTTGATTTTCGGCAGGAAAAAAATTAGGTTCTAATTGAATTCGTCGCAAAATTAGGGTTTCAGTAACGAAATAGATGGCGTCGCAAATTCATCAATTTTATTTCGTCGAAAAATAAAAGATAGCAAAAGCGGCAACTCGTAACTCACACCATATAAAATACAAATATTTCAAATTATTTAAAAAAACCAAAACATTGTCAAATTGTGATAATAAATGTTCTATTTTGATTCAATTTGAAAATCGAGATTATATTTAACTTTCAAAATAATCCAATCAATTCGCATGTTCGCAGGGTAACATGAATTTTTTTTTCATAAATCCAAATTCACGGTAGAATTTAGTTTACTCGATTTATGAAAATTACTAATCTTTTAGTGGATGCTCGTATAAATGTTTTAAAAAAGAAAATGCCATCAAGAAAATAATATATTATTTGAATAGTCAACACAAGATGGTACATGCATGATACTATTTAAGTTAGATAATGGGATTCACTTTACTTTTGAAAACTACCGCCTTCTGTTGGTAAGATGTTCTTGACAAAGAATCTTTAAGTGGTTGAGTTCGTTTGTTTAATAGTTAGAAGTTTGGGAGCCACACTCAGTGTTACACATTTAGCTACTATAAAATTAATCGAACAACTGTAAAAACTTTCAATGATTGTTCAAATTTTTTTTAAAAAAATTAAGAACCTTCAACTTACAATCATGACATCTATATAAAACTACAACATAAATTACAGTCTTAGAATTTCGTATTCATTGCCAGTTAGAACACGCATCTATATTAAAACAGCAGGAATAGCAAGAATTCGATTGAAACCAAAAAGAGAAGAACTATTGAATTGTATCCACAAGAAGGTCACGTGAGATCTATCCAAAATGTACCAAAAGAAAAAACTAAAGGGACCACACTTTAAGTAAACCATCACAAGGGGTTTGTCTCTTAGTTGCCCCGAAACTGTTGGGACTGGTCATAATTACGTGCCTGAAGAATGGTCACTGTACAGAAGAGAACGTCATTTCAATGTCCCAACTTCTGAGCCGACACAAGATAAACTTAAGTGCAGTTAAGCTTTTCTGAAGATAGAGTTCAGGGATTCTCATGTGAGAATTTAATTTTGTTGTATGGTAGTTAGGATACCGTTTAAGTGGCCTCAACATGACTAGTTCGGTTAATATAATTTGAGTCTTGACCTAACCCTGTATAGTTCTAAGTTTATGTGAGACTTTTAATAAAATCTTAACATGTTCTTATGAATCTATATTGGTTTGTAGTAGTTGATTACTAGTGCGGTTTAAGAACAGTGAAATACAAAAAATACTGATTTCAGACACTAGGGTTCTAATGGGAGCCACGAAAAACCTGTGCTTGAAGCAAAAGTAACATGGACCTGTGAAAGTAGCCAACAAGCAAAGATTTCCAAAAAAAAAAAAAATTTACTGAAATAACACAAGAACAGAATGATGTAAGAGACCTGCAAAATGAAAACAATTTCTTGTCTGGTTTAAGGCAAAGCCAAATTCAAATACAACCACCATTTACAGGGATGATTGAAGAAGCAACTAGGGAAGCAAGAGAACATAAAGAAACAGAAAGAATATCTGGTTCGACTTTGGTAGCTCCCCCGGAAGAACAAGATGAATCAGGAAACAGAGAAATCAGACAAGTTAAAACACCTGTGGTCTCTATGTTGAAACCCCAAAAACCCCAAACAAAAAAAAAGAAACCAGTTTTACAGAATAAAAAATGAATCAGACGGTCACGAAGATGTTACCTTTTTTTAGCTAAAGATTTAAAGGGAGAGCAAAAGAATAGGTTTATCGACAAAGCGGATTATGGAAAAGGCAGCCTCACATGGTGCTGCTGCTTTCACTGACGGTGTCAGACCTACCAAAGTTTGAGCCTCTGCCACAGCTGCTAATGTCAAGCCCCTGTAACCGGCCAAGAGGGTCTTCATGCATTGCCTCTGAAAAGGAATGAGATTGACCCGAGGCATTAGAAGTAGCGTGATGCATAAGCTGATGAGCGGTGGGAGGGTTTTGGCGAGAGGCTGAAGACGAAATGTTTGGGTTTTGGTTGTTGTTGGGCTGGAAGAGATGAAACTGATGAGTCATTTGTTGCAGGTTTTGAGCATCGGTTTGTTGCTGATGATGTTGAAAGAAGGATTGCTGCTGTGGTTGCTGTTGAGAGTATTGCATGTGCATCCCGAGGTTATAAGCATCAGCGGGTGAGACTTCTCCCGTGGCGAATTTCAGCCTCTCAACTTCCTTTTTCAGTTGGTCGTTCAGTGCTGCGTTGGGAAGAATCATCAATCAATGACACTAAAACCGAGAAAATCATATAGGAGGAGGGAGAGGACAGGTATACATACCATCTCGCAACTTGGCTTGTTGTTCCATGACCTGTAAACGAAGCTTGAGCTCTGTATTCTCAGATGACAAACCAGTTGTGTCTCTCTGTAAAAAGCAAATTATTAGGCAGTAGGATGAGAAACTGAGTGCTATTTCCGTGACTGCAAAATGTGCGAAGAAGAGAATGTAATGTTACTGCAAATGCAGTATTTAAGTTTGTAATAAGAAACCTGGAACAAGGACAGTTGCGCTGAAAGGGTAGTAGCTTCAGTTTGCAAGGTCTGAACTTTCCTCTCGAGCTCCAAGATATACCGAGCCTTCCTCTCTTTTGAACGAGCAGCAGATTGTCGATTAGCAATTATCCTGCACAGAGTGCACGAGACAGGATTAGAAAACTGGAGCATCAATCAATAGAAAATGCTGAATGTTTCCACTCTATATTGAAGAGATTATAATAGCACAGAGAAAGTTTAATTCATCGCGAGCATTTTTGTTACAGTACGTCGTTGAGAACAGTCATGCCATTAATAGCGACCACTACAAGAGGTTCATCACAATTATGGAACTCTGAGAGTACATGGATCAAATTCCACACAAAGTAAAATGCCCAAACTTTTCCGAACCAAAGCTACTTGAAACTAAAACTCTCGATCCCGTACAGTTGACTACGTAATGTGAAAAAGGGATCATCTCGAAAGTTCGAATGTTAAGACTTTAAACATATTCAAACCATACGAGAAGAGAAGTACCACACACATAAAAAAGAGTCATCATTAGACAGGATCTCTAACCAAACAAGATTGTACAACAAGCTTGAACCGACAAATCAAACAAAAAGCTAGTCCAAAAATATCTAGTTGGGGGCCATCACATCAACAGGAAAGAGACGCATTGACATAGAAATTCGAGAATCACAAATAAGCAACACTTATGGGACCCTCATGGTCTCCCTCACCCAAAAAGACCTAGAAAAGCAGCATAGTAGAAGCTAACTAAATTTCAGTTAAAATTCAGTTATCATTGAGATTCGAGAATCAGAGTCAAAAGAAAAGTGATATAACACGTAACCAAGAAAAAAAATAAAACACCTAATGCATCACATCAACATCAAAAGATTATCAACAGAAAAAGAAAAGGTCATAAAGAAACCACCTTTTTCCCGCGAATTGTAAAAACAAGGCATTTAAACTAGATTTCATCAGATCATTTGCATAATTACAAGAAATGAAGGCGAAATTCTCGGAATTTGGGGGTGAAAGACGAAACCTTTTAGCTCTCTTGGGATCGACGACCCAAAGCTCAGCGAGTTTATCAGGAGCCATGGCTTTCTTAGCCTCGATTGATTCCAAAGTAGAAGACCCGTCAACGGAGAGGCTGTGCCTGTGCCTAGGTCTCGAATTACCAGCTTCGTCTCTCCCCACGCCTCCATTTTCAGCGGAGAACGGGTTATCGGACCTAGGAGCGGACGGTCCAGCCGAATCGGAAGCGGATCCGGATCCTGATCCGAGTTTCTCAATGTCCATGTAGGAGCAGAAGAGGTCATCTTCGGATCCAAGCTCGTCAAATCCTCCGAACGGTTCAGAGAGATCCAGATCTTCAGGGAGACGGAATTGAACCTCAGAATGCGCTCGCCGATGGTACGGACCACGGAACGGCGCCGACGTCGGAGCTGGGTTGGCCAGAGGCGGGCATTGGTTAGATTTCGCGTTCGAAGAATCCTCCATTTCTTGGATCGTCCTTCTCTCTCTGTTTCGCGCCCTCTCTCCACCCCCTCCTGTCTATCTGTCGGAATCGGACAGCGAAAGAGAGATTCAGATTTCACGTTTTCTGTCCTAAGGTGATGACCAAAAAAAAAACACATAACAGAAAAAAAATACCGAAACAGGCTCCGAACGGCGTCGTTTGGGCAGCTTTATTTTAACCCTTACAAAAGTTTGTCAAAGGCAACTTTTGAAACTCTTTGTCTTTAGTTATACAAAATCAGATATAGATTTAAATAGCATTAAGAAGTAATTAAAATCTGTGAAACTGTAATTTGGATGTTTCTTATGCATGCTAACAATATATCTTGATTTCATTTGGATTTTATGTACGGTATAAAGCAAAAGACAATGTTGGCTCCTTACAAACACATTTTTTATTTAATTTTCCATGGTTAAAAAATTAGAGTCAATAGTAAATCTAAATAGTATACAATAGTACATTTGCAATTTTACAATGTACCTAGTTTATATATACATTTTGAGGTGGATTGAATTAATATACATTGTTTGTCGTTTGCGCAGCTTTATTTTAACCTTTACAAAAGTTTGTCGAAAGCAACTTTTGAAACTCTTGTCTTTAATTACACAAAATCATATATAGATTTAAATAGCATTAAGAAGTAATTAAATTTATTATATGTGATAACAAAATTAATTGGTTTGTCGTATTTCAAATAAATAAAAAACTTGTAAATTTTTTTATTAGAATATTATGTTTTTAGATATGATTGAATGAAATTAATATAAAAAACTAAGATATTATATGTTTGACTCAAATTTTGTAGTTTTATTTTTTTTCTTAACATCTATAGTTATATATTTTTTTTTATATAATGATATAAATCTATTGGAAAACTTTTGAGACAGTAAATTGGAAAGATGTTAAAGTTAGGACTGAAAATGTTTCTTTCCAACTATAAGATATTTTGCTGAAGTTAGGTATAAAAAGCTTTGAAATTGTTATCTAGTTGATGAATGTCTCATTTGGATGCTAATAAAACTTGAATAAAATGGTCACTATATGTTTGATAAAGTGATTTTGAGTTAACAAACAAAGTTATGTTTTAAGATGTTTATGTATTTTTCAAACTAAAAAAATTATGAATCAATATTATATATAAACAAGGTATATTATATACATGCAAAATTTATATACCATACAATATAATGTTTAGATTATTTTGAATAAAATGTAAAATGTATCTATAAAAAAAATTCATTTGTACAATTTGTGCAACGTTATCAAAATTTATAATTAAATAAACAAATAAAAGTAATTAAATATATCAATAAATGAATTAATTAAATATGTGAAAAGTTTTGTATCTAACCATATTTCATGCATTTTTTCATATCTCATACCCTTTATCTGTAGAACATAGATAATATATTTTTATAGTTAAGTTACATTGAGTTAAGATACATAATGGTAGATTGATTATAAAAAAAGTAGCATATCGGATTACTTTTAAACTAATATCCAAAGCTTTAGATTTGTAATCTAAGTTGGTTAAAATCCCATGTAAAAATAGATTACAAAATGAAATTTGAGTTAACAAATAAATAGATACGCTTTTATGATAATTATGTATTCTAAATAAAACTACATATGTCTAAACCAATACGTTGTATAAAGAAAATGCAAATTTATACTTGTGTTTACTTTAAATAAATTATATAATTATGAACGGAAGAAAAACAATAACATGAAAAATTGACTTTTCATAATAATTTATTTTGTAACTTAAAAGATTTTATGTTTAATTTTTTTCATGATTTAAAGATTTGTATATATATATATATACATATACAATAAACAAAAACAATATGAGACGTTATTTTTTTTGCGTTTTTCCATTTCTAGTAAATTTTTACTATATAATGTCAAAATTTAAAATTTATACTAGAATTTTTCTTATTTTGTTGGATTTGACCTTGTGTAACTATAGATCATTTTGTTATGGATTTGAAATTTTTTGAGTTTAGAGTTAGATTAATTGTCTATTGTTTTAGCAATTGATTTTTTTTTAATTTCCATTTTGCATAGTTTTTTCCGGTCTGAATAATTAATGTGTTTAAATAATGGTTAAAGAATAAATCTCTCAATTATAAACATTTTAGAAATTGACTAATCATTTTTCTGAATAAATATGTTTTAGATTTGAAAACTAATTCTATATAAAGAATTTCATACATAAATAGTTTTTTTCACACAAAAAATAAAAAAATACTCAAAATTAATTTTGAAATAAATAAATTAATTGTATGTAACAACAAAATCAATTGGTTTGTTGTATTTTAAATAAATAAAAAACTTGTTAAAAACTTTATTAGAATATTGTGTTTTTAGATATGATGGAATCAAATTGATATAAAAAACTATTATATGATTGAATCAAATTTTGTAGTTTTGTTTTTCTTCTTAACATGTCTACTCAAACTAAATTTTCTTTTATATAATGATATAAATCTATTGGAAAACTTTTGATACAGTAAATTGAAAAGATGTAAAAGTTAAGACTGAGGACTGTGTTTGTTTGCAAATGTGGGATATACTGCTCAGCTAGGTATAAGAAGTTTGTTTGCAAATGTGGGATATACTGCTCAGCTAGGTATAAGAAGAGAAGAGCAAATGTGTTAGTGGAGAAAAACACAGTTTACTAATGAGACAATTAGCGAAATGATAATACGGTTTAGACAATAGAGCCCTACTTGGGTGTGTGGAGAATATAAAAGGCTCGAAGGTGAGCGGCGGAAAACGCGAGGAAGCCCTCCTTTATAACAAAACCCTTTCACTTGCCAATTTGAATTCAAAATCCCTTTTCTTCTGTCTCCATCGATTTATCCCCAAATATTTTTCTCTGCATCTCCCACTCACTCCACACACCATTTCTAAACCCTAAAATCATTTCTTCAAATCTCACTCTCTCTTCTTCCTTCTTCTCTTTCCCCCAAACCCTATTTTTCTTTTGTTACCCGTTTTCGAAGAAACCGTTCGCGTGGACTCATTTCGCGCAATTTGGGCGTCTGGGTTTCTTTGGAAGTAGATCTCTTTCTGGTGTAGAAATGGAGGAACAGAGAGGGATTCCCTCTAAGGCTTCGTCGGAACCGGCATCGAATTCTGTGGTTTGGTTCTTCTTTTTTTTTGCTTTCCCGATGACTTTTTCTTCTTCGTCAAAATTTGCTTTTCTTTTATTGTTATTATTGCAATTCGTTTATGGGTTTTGTTCTTTGTCTCTTTGGGTTTCCCAATTTATCAGCTTTCGGGAGAGAAGCGTAACCGAAATGGATTAGAAGAGAAAGACGAGTTAGGGTCTAAACGTGCCAAAGTCCGAGATCTGGCTTCTGGTAATTACTTACGGATTTGTTTCACTTGAGGATCGAACATGCTCGAATTTGATTATTAGCAATGTCTTTTTTATTTTTTTATTAATCACTGAATTTTCGGATGGTTTGTTAAAGTTTATCCTGCTTTTTATGCTACAGATACTAAATCTAGCACTACTCTTCAATCTGATAAAAGCATTGGAGTTGCTCAGCAACCTAAGCTTAGTAGTGAAAAGATGTCTGAAGTGATTGTGCCTCCTGATGCTGAAGGTTTAGGTAGAGTAACGAGAGAAAAAGAAGTTTTGGCTGAAGACATAAAACCTTCCGTAGTTCTTAAGACGTGCACAAGTTTGCCTAAGTCCAACTCAGTTTCTAAAGATGGTGATAGATGCGTTGCTAATTCTGGAAAACCTGGCACTCATAGTATCAAAGATGATGTTAAATGTGAGTCACGAGGAGGAAATGTTGATGCCGTTTCGAAGAATAGCAAACCGAAAGAGATTTCTGAATCTGCTGTAAGTCCACGTGATCCTTCGGTTACTAATCCTATTGGCGAGAAAGCAGGGCCGTTTCAGATGTGTAGTACAGCGGGTTCATTAGAAAAGTCAGATTCGATGCGGCGCTGGATGGAAATGAAACGAAATGGTTTCCTCTCTGGACCTTTGGGTGGAGTATCAGCACCGAGCCCTGCAGTAACGACTACTCCTGTTGAAGTACCTCCGCAAAAGCAACAAAAGAGCAAGAGGAGAAGCGATTCTTTCAAGAAGAGAAACGAAGTCCCTAGGAAGGAACAACAGCTGGCAGATAGGTTTGCGAATGTTACCGCGCCAAGTGGATTGCTGAAGGAATTGAACCCGGGAATCATTAACCATGTCAGGACTAAGAAACAGGTCTGCTCAATTATTGAAGCCTTGATTCGAAGTGCTACTGATGATGCTATCGTTGGGGAAAGAAATGCGGATTTGAATGTAAGAGGTATCTATATCATTCCCATTTTTCCCTATTAAGATGTAATGTTAGCCAATTCAGTCTTTGATCACTCTGTTTATCCGGGATGTTCCAGGTTCAGTCAGAGAAGATAGGGCATTAACCTTTAAGTTACCATCTTCCGGAGTATCTGATCATTCCTTTGCAAACCCGGAGCAAACCACGTCTCTTGCTCTTGAAGGTTAGTGCCTTTTATCATGTTTCATTTTAGTATACTTTTTCCTCGACCTTGTAAATACGTCTAAAGTAATAAGTGGTCGGAAAATGAAGACTTTTATCAATAAACAGTTTAGGTTACTCATTAAAGTGAATCTGGAAATGGCTGAAGGATAAATGTTAGTACTGGTGCATGATGATTAATTCATTGCAGAAGTGGAAACGGAAAGAAATGCTTAAAAGGAAAAATGTTTGTTTGCTTTTTAGCTGCTACCGTAGCTGCTCAATGGTTGGATTTTCTTCACCAAGACCTCAGTGGGCGGCTTGCAGGTGTGTTTTTTACATATTTATAGAAATATTGCCGAGAGGCTTCTCGGTTGATTGAGTTTTAGTGATCTGAGTGAGATTTTATGATTTTGTTGCAGCTGTGCAGGACAGTAGGAATAGAGTTCATAGTATTTTGACGACCGAGTTACCACTGCTCGTCTCATCAAAACAATCTTCTTCTAACCAGGAAAGCACCCTCCAGTTGACGAATACGAATACCTCTGGTGCTGCTTCTTCTGATAAAACAGTAACAGAGATGCATCATATTAAGTGGTCTGCAAAATTTGATCAGATTAACAAAGCTCTTTGTGATGAAGAGAAAGATCTGGTGCGTACATACCCACTGCCTTTCAAGTCAGAACGATTATAGCCACGGTTCTTAAGCTCAGAGGCGGTGCTTAATGTATTGATACTACGTGTTTGATATTCGCAGGAACGTTCGTTAAATCAAGTGAAGGAAATGCAGTCACGATGCAACGAAGGTCTACGACAAATGGATGAGTACTCGCCTTTCAGTTCTCAATCATCAGATTCAAGGTAGGGAAATTAAGACCAAACAGTCCCGTAGAAGCATATGAAAGGACTGGTTTAACCAATTTTCGTGATTTACAATACGTCTGCAGTTTTGGGAAAGATGGCAGCAATCTGGAGACTGGCATGGCGGTTCAGGCGGCTGCAGCTTCCATTTTTTCGACCTGCAGTTTTCTTCTGTCAATGATGAAGCCGCCGGCAACCAGTTCGTAATCCCTTTTTTTTTTTTTTTGTGAACCAGGGCTCGAATACGGCTAATCCCACCGCCTATTATATTTTGTGTCAGCACTTTGTTGGTTATCTAGTGTAAATAACAGGCGATTGATGGTTTTGGCATTCGTGTATGTAAGAGTAGAAGAGATATTTTGTTATCAATGGTTAAATACACGTGTCTGTTCTAGGAGAGCAAAGTTTCCTTTCAAATAAAACACGGGTACAGAGAATTGTTGTCTTGTTGCTTTACAACATAATGAAATGTAGTATCTAATTTCTCCTGACCGAAGCAATACAAGGTGCTGATTGAGTGATTTCTAGGAGCTAGAGAGCCAAGATGGTGCCATTTCAGCCACTGTTACCTTTGAAGGTGAATTGTCCGGAATCTTGGCAAGGGAGCAATGTTGCAACTTAATAGACTCTGCATTGTCCACTGTCTTCACAACATACCTGAAAAAGAAATCCATTTTTGTTGCAAGAGCTTTAGCATCTGAACGTATAAAATGAGTGGAGCGATTTAAGGAGAGGAAGACGGAAGATGACTTAACCATCCATTCAAGCAATGTGTCATTATCACAGCCTTGCGCCCCACAAACCGTGGAGGTGTCCTTTTGTTTCCCTAAGCCGTAGAAACTTTTGTTTGTCAAAACATGAAAGTAGTAGTTTCTAGATTGTGTTAAAAGGAATTCCGGTATGGTGGAAGATAACAGACCTCTATGATAATCCTATCTCCAATGGAGAAAGGAAACTGTATGCCTCTGCTACTACTCTTAGGAGTTTCTGTGTTGTTTGGAATACAGTAAGTTCTCTTGTGCTGCAGATCAGAGGAAAGAAACTCTGTGTAACTGGTTTCTTCATTGTAAATGACGGTTTTCATATGTAAACGAATACAAACCTGATCCAACCTCTCTTTTCTTCGCTTCAAAGAATGAACATGATCTGATTCTTCTTCTTGGCGGAAAGCATGAACTACAATTCTGAGCGCTGAACAACAAACCCATAATAAACATGATCAGAAAAAAAAAGACGTTACTGTTAAAGAGATTCGAGTCTTTCCCTGAAAATAGTAATGCCGTTAAAACTCACACAGGTTTGGCTTCTCTGATCCTTCTAAAGTAGGCTGGGAACACGTAAAACATGCTTTCTGAAAACAAAAATCGTCAAAAACTCGAATTATTAAGATTCACATTAGACAAAAGACAAGATATTAGCGAAGAATCATTTACCATTCTTTGAACTTCTCTAAAACCTTGGGCACCGAAAGAATGTCCACAAGGCAGTATAATAGCATCACTCATCAAGGCTCCGCTATAAAAAGCAAAGTAACACAGACAGTGAAATCATCTCTGAGAATGTTAAAAAAAGAAGTAGCCTTTAAAACAACTTACGTGACAGGATCAGAGAGGATGGCCTTGAGAGACTCCCAAGAGCTGACACTAGTGACTCTCTCCTTCTCCACAGAAGCAAAATCTCTCTTTGCCTGCGTGTTACATCGGGAATTAGATACATTACCATCTGTATTAGCGTTCATCACCTTGTGACGATCAACAGACGATTTCTCCTCCTCGTCTTCTCTCACAACCAGTTCCCAACTAGCTGAACCTAAAGTAAAACCAATGAATAAGCAGAGGATTCATTCAACCACTCAGAACAACAGTAGGCATTGTGAACTTAGTATATATACCTGGATTTTTACTTTCTCTGTTGGTTTGTGCAGCTTCAGAGCTACGATTATCAATACCAGGTTGAATGAGAGAGCCACGTCTTCGAACACAAACGTCGTCCTCGTCGTCGTCATCATCTCCATTGGAGTATCTCATCTCATCTTTCTCAATTCTGTTTCCGCAGAAACCTTGCCTGAATCCGGATATTCCGAAACGACGATCGCCGACAGTTTCGAGCTCCCTGCTCCTGGGACCGGACTCTCCGGCGCGGAATCGCAAAGATTCATCTTCCACATGGAATAGGAACCGAGGATCGATGCTGTCGTTGACCGACATTGCTTTTCCGCTGGGAAATTCGGAAGCCGATGGAGACTGAGGAAGAAGCTGAGCTAGTTAAAGGTAAGTAAGAGCAGCAGAGAGAGAGAAATTTGTAAACGACGTCGTGGGTGGGACATGAGATGAGAAGCACGCGCGTTGTGATGGTTAATGATTGTTATGTAACTGTATAATTTACCCGGGATATTTCTGGTGGGTCCCATTCTTTTCATATGCACTTGGACTAATAAGTGATACTGCCACGTAGTCATGCCAATGCCGGAAAAGCATCCAGTGTCCCCGATAGATAAGATGACAGCAAAATCAGAATCTTTTCCCAACTATTCTTATCCGGTTGAGGCACAAACATTATCCTACATCAACAGATTGTATAATTGCGACGTACACTTACAAACTCCGAACAAATAGACATGAAAACGGAAAGTTACACAACCGGATAAATGAACCATCTTCCGCAGCTTATTTCAAGGGTTTCAATCCCAGAGATTTTCTCAGTCTATTAGCTTCTGCAATTTCAGGATCCGGATGATCCGTTCCATCTTCGTTCATCTTTTCCTTCTTCTCCTTCTTTTTCTTTGGTTCCTCCCGATCTCGGACATCATCAGTCTCATGCCTCTTACGGTCCCTACTCCTACTCCTGCTTCTACTTCTGCGCCTTGCCCTGTCTCTTCTGTCTCGTTCTCTATCCCTGCCTCGTTCCCTCTCCCTATCGCGGTCTCTATAGTGATCTCTGTCTCTCTCCCTATCCCTGTCTCGACCACCACGCCCACGCTCTCTTTCATAGTCTCTGTCATAGTCTCGATCCATGTCATAGTCTCTATCATAATCACGATCCCTGCCAATCACAAAACAATGGTCAAATTGTTGTCCATTAAACAACCAACTATGGTGTCAACATCAATCATAATGACAATCTAAAATAAACAAAACACCAATTGAGCTAAGAAAGTAGATGGAAAGACCGGAAAATGCTTTTCGTGATTAAAATAAAGATCTTTGCCATATTAACACAATGACGAATTGACATGTATCAGGTCAAGCTATTGTAAGAGAATGTCAGATCCATCAAACTTTTCACTGTACACTGTCAGTACAGTAAAACCTGAAAGGATCTCCACAATTTCAATTTCGGAAGCTGTATGAAACCGCTGATGGCTTGAGATGCCATAGAGGAAACAGACATTCAAAAAAGAGAATACTAGACATGATGCGCGAGCATTAGCTAGATCAAACAGCTTCCTCAGTCATAAGTAACAAACATATCACAAGGAAGAATTTTTCGGGATTGGCATCTAGAGTAAGGCACGGATTCAGATACCTGTGTCTGTGACTGTCGCGTCTCCTGTCCCTGTCTCTGTCCCTGTCTCTGTCCCTGTCTCTTTCTCTTTCAGGACTCTTACGGTGATGGTCCTGTAAACGAGGAGGAAGATGATATCAACATAGAGTTGCTAAATCGAAAAAGATGTCAGAACAAAAACAAACAAACTATTGCAGAGTGAAGGCAGTAACCTTCTCATCTTCAGATCCGTCAGCCATCCCTTCATTCTCCTCTTTTTCTTCTTCTTCTTCAAAGTCGTCTTCCAAAACACTTTTCCTTGGCTCTAAAGAACCATTCTGTTCCAGCGTCCACCTATCATAACAGTGACAGATTAACCATCTTTACAATCCTGCAGAAACCAACAAAAGCTAATATTCAGCTATTATATTTAGACGCAAAAGAACAAACCTTTTCTTCAAGCGTGGCATTGCGATATCACAAGAATAATCCTTGGTCAAAAGCTCCTCGATGACTTCGTCCACATGAGTCAACGAAAACCCTACTCCAACCCAAGAAGACAAAACTGGTTAGGGAACAAAAATCAATCAAAAGTTTAATAAAAACAAAGCAACTGAATGAAAATGAAACTTACTCCCATCAGCTAGCTTTTGCCTCACTTTCCGGTAGTCATTGTAGAGAGGTTCGAGGTAGCGATAGACATCAACATCAGACCCAGTGAGACGGAGATAAAACGCACCAAGTATACGAACATACTTGCATAAACAAGACAGTAAATCTTCTCAATACGTTGGGAAACACCTAAGACCAGGCTAGTCACAGTATCCAACCTAGATTACAAGGAAACAAAATACAAGAGCTTTGGTTAGGAATCATACTTGTAATCATCGTTTTTGATGAACTCGACGACAATTTCTTTCTCAGGCTGGATTTGGAGCATCTTCAATACAAGGCAAAGGAAAGGAGTGGGCTTTCGGTTACCACCAAAGGTTCCACCAAGGTGGTCGAGCTCCATAGCCTTATCGACCAGCGTCTCCGCCGTGAGACCGAAACACTGCTCCTTCCAAAATGTGTGCTGGTAGATTTTCGTCCGCACGATCTTCTCCACCAGATTCTGCGGGTTCGTCCCTCTTATGTTCTTCGCCAACGGATCCGTCCGGTTTGCCATTATCGCCGGAAGTAAATCAGGAACCGCCTAGTCGCCGGACTAAATCGGATTAGACGACGGTGATTACCGGCACGAATCTGCCGTGGTAGAAGACGCGAAGAGTCTAGGGCTTTGGAGACAAATCGAGAGGCATCAAATTCTAAAAAAGTCAAGATTTTAGATATAATGGGCCTTAATTCAAGTAGTAAGCCCATAATGAGAAGAGATTAATGGACCGGTTTATGTTTCAGGCCCATAAGAAACTAAACGCCGTTAGTTGGAAGTCCGTTACGGCGGTTATTGCAAGGCAAAAACCCTATCGAAGAAAAACTGCAGGGAGTGTGAAGTTTCAGCTGAAGAGCCTCAAAAGAAGGGAGAAGGAAAAGGAAAGATAGAGAAAGAGAAGAAGTTGAAGATGGATCCAAAGGCGAAGCAGATGATCTTATCAGCTCTCTGTAAACACTTCTCTGTGGACCCTGTAAGTGAAGAAGAAGCTTCACCTTTTTCTTCTATGATTTTGTTTTGGGTGTTGCTATTTGCTAAGTAGCTGAGTTTGTGTATGGTTCTGCTCTTTGTTCCAATTGGGTATTGAATTGATTTATCAAGATTGGTCTTTTATCAGTGTGTACACTTGTATGCTTGTTGCATGCATGAAGCTCGTTGTGAAAAAGGGAGAGATCCATATGAGTTCCCCGGAATTTGGTGTTGATCGTTCCTATCTTTCATTCAGAACTTACACCAATCCCTCATTTTGGTTCTATTTCTGAAAATTTGGATTTTTATTGATTTGCTTAGGCACCTTTTCTGAGCGGAGCTGGTGAGAATGATGTCAAGACGCTGTATTCTAATGTTTTGAAGGCGTCTGGAAAGGAAGTGTCTGCTCAAAACAACGAGGAGGTAATTTTTCTTCTTCCAGAATTTGGCTTTTAAAGACATGAACGCCGAACTCTTAAAATGGAATTTTTTATTGAGCTCCCTTCTCGTTTATATCACATTTTGAGAAGGTGGGATTAGTTTCTTTGAGTTACAAAACAATGTCTTCTGTATGGTGGTAGATGATGAGAATTCTTAGCACAATGCATCACATTTTGCCTATCCCAGGTTTTGAAGTGGCTTGAATATGCGGAAGGTCTCCCGGCAAATTCAAAGGATTGCTTTGCAGCTCTTGAAAAGTTGAATGTAGAGTTAGCCGTCAAGTCCGTGGTCTTGGGAAATGGATTGACCCCATCGGCAGCTGATGTTGCTGTATTTGCAGCTTTGCATTCTTCAGTGGTACGACTGTTATGATGTTGTTGTTACCTTTTTCATGACTTCTGTTTCCTTCCCGTATAAGTTCTTGTTGAAGATACTATCTTCTAGAGAAGAACTTATTCTTTTCTTTCTCATAAACTGTTGAGGAAAAGCGGCGAACTTTGAAGGCGAACTTTGAAGTCTAACTGTTATCTGTTGACTTGCTGTTCTCAGGTTGGCCTCTCAGATTCAGACAATGAGAAGATCCCACATGTCATAAGATGGATGAACTACATCCAGGTAGGATCAACATCTAAATTTATCATTACTATTTTGTCAAGCTAGTCTGTAAATCTAGGAAGGAACACCTTCTGTGTGATTATCTGCTGTGTTTGTAATTGCTGCTCGCTATTACTTTTACAGATTAAAGAAGAGTTGTCAACATTGTTTGGACCACTTCGTGTGAAGTTACCACAGTTTGACTTCGAGGTGAATTATCTTTTCATACCCGACTTTCGTTTTAGATTATAATATCACATCTTCCCATATGGATGATTCGGTCTTCCTCTCCTTTCAGACGAGATGAGCAAATGGTTTCTTATATTCTTCGTTTATCTCTAAACGTAGGTATCAAAAAGTGTCGCTAAGGTGGACGCAACTTCTAATGCAAAAAAAGCTACAGAAAATGCAAAGCCTACTGACAAGGCAGAAGCTCAGCCGAGCACAAAGAAAGCTGAAGCTGAGGTTCTGATTTTTACTTTGAAGTTGGATTTATTTAATTGTGAGTCTACTATATGTTGTAAAGAATCTGGTGTTTCCACATTTTTGTTTGGTCTAGGAGCCAAAGAAAAAGGCTACAAAAGAGAAGGATGCCAAGAAAGAAAAGAAGAAGCCTGCTGAAGCAGAACCAGCTAACAAAGAGGTGGAACTTACTGTCAGTTTGCTCAATATCCAGGTCGGTCTAATTCGCAAAGCATGGAAACACCCATCGGCAGACAGGTTTGTGGTCAAAACACTTCAATCTTATGGCTATGTTAAAAACAGTTGATTGGACATCTTCTGATATGTTGAGACTGGTCTTATGTATTGACAATGCAGTTTGCTAGTGGAAGAAATAGATGTCGGAGAGGATAAAGTGAGGCAAGTCGTTAGTGGCTTAGCAAAATTCTGCAATCCTGATGATCTAGCGGTACAGTGATGTCTTTATTTACGAATAAATCAAAGAGAATATGTCTGTATACTGTATGCATATAATTCTTGTTTTATCAGTCCCGATGATCTAGGGGTATAGTGATGTCTTGAATTTTATAGCTTACGTATTTATTGTCTTTAAATTGCTGTATTGTGATGGTGAAGAACCGCCTTGTTGCGCTCATCACGAATGTCAAACCTGGAAAGCTACGAGATGTTATGTCAGAAGGACTGGTAAGACTTTCTTCTATCTGCATCATACCAGTTCATCAACGATCATAATATTGGGAAACTCTCAGTCTGTTACACCTGCTCTTGTGGAACTCTTACATTGTTCTTGGTTTCTGTGCTACAGGTTCTTTGTGCTTCAAGTGAAGATCACTCGGTGGTAGAACCGTTGTTACCACCTACTGGAGCTAAACCAGGAGAGCGGGTTTCATTTTCAGGGTACATAATTCTTATGACTTCACATCAAACTTCTTTGATTGCTTTGGAAACATGCTTTACATTTTAGCTTTTCTTGTTCATCACTAACTCAACAACCCATGTTTTTCTTAATTTTTATATAGGGTCGAAGGAAAGCCAGAAGATGTACTGAACCCAAAAAAGAAGCAACTTGAGAAGATAACCCCGGTATGTATTAGTTTTATACGTTGAACAACACCGAACTGTGTTGAATATTGTGTTTGCATTATACATATATAAACATTCAATCTCACGGGTTTCCTGTTCATACGCGTTTGCAGCATCTCTTCACTGATGAAAGTGGCGTAGCCACATACAAAGGCATACCATTTATGACCTCAGCTGGACCTTGCACTTCCAGCATCCCCAAGGCTACCATCAAGTAGTAAACTTTTAGTCTTCTTCTTCTCTTGCATTTTTCTTTGATAATTCACAAACTTTTGTTGGAGAAAGAAAATTATCACAATTCAAGTTAAGCTCGACCTTTTTCTTTCTTATTATTCGCTTTGACTTGCTTTTTCTTATGTGAGGTCTTGATAGCGTTCTGCTACAAGGTTTTGTTTCAAGCCCACCACCACCTATCATCAGATAAACCAAACCTCTCATATCCTACGGATCCCCAATTGAGCTTGCCGAACCAACCAGATCCGAGATAACATACCAAGCCTTCCACTATACATATTGGTTTTAGTTTGGTAATTTTTCTTCTGAAACCGAAAATTGAAAAACCAACAGTATCCTATACTGAAAGCGAGCCAAAATGTGGACTCAACAGTAGCTTGAAATTCTTGATATTCAAACAAATTGCATTTCCTTAAATTAATTTGATATGATATGATTTGGAACCGATTTTGGCTTTTATTATACGATTCCAAATCATATCAAATCGGTTCTTGATTTGGAACCGATTTTGAAACCAAAATGGAGACTAGGTTATTGTGTCACGAAAATATTTGAACTCAGGCCTAAAATTTTACAAGTTCATCTCCATTTATTGTGATTATTAGATAGATTTTCTTACAAGGAGTGGGAAAAAGATCATAGACATGGAGATCTCTATTCTCTATATAAGAGATTGATCCAGTTGTGACTAAAAAATGATGGTTCTCATTTCTGCTTTTTATTTATTCCAATTTCCAAAGTATTTGAACCCAAAAAAAGGGAAAAAAAAACTAAAATAAAAAATTGTATTAGAACATCCAAAAGATATATCTTATCAGCTTATAAGATCCTCAGCAGATCCGTACGACTGTCACTGACCCAGATAAGTTTCTTTATTCAGTTTCTGAAAGAATCAGTCCTCCATAGCTAAACACAACTTCTTTCTTAAATTAAACACACGCAAAATCTTTCTACTCGTCAAAAAACCAAAAGTTGTGATATTTTTGGGTTTCTTTGGCTTTTATTATACGATTCCATATCATATCAAATCGGTTCTTGATATATTATAGAGGATTGTTACCGAAAAAATCTCTTTTCAAATCATAATTCAGTTCCATACAAAATGTATCTTACTTTTTACAATTTTGTGTTGCATTATAATTCAAAGTGGTCCTAAAGAAAACAAAAAAATCCCCACACACGATTCCACGAACATGTCCTAACAAGTAACTCCATACAAAAAGACAAATACGTGCAACTTTATATGTATAATTAGGATAGTACCTGCGCTTTTGCGCAGGATTAATTATTTTTCAAAAATTAAATATTAAATTTTTAAATTGTAATATCTATAAATTTTTATAATTTAACATATGA